>JAAAWK010001162.1:0-208299 GCA_022496015.1 Hordeum marinum | reverse complement strand
GGTACGGCAAAAACTTAATGCACTTCGTGTAGAAATTGGACAATCCCGTTCGAAGTACGAGGGTTTCGGACGAAAACTCATCTATTACAAAGGGATTACATTTTTAATAACATAATTTAACTCCATATTTTTTGTGTGTTAAATATGCACCATTCAAAGGCACATCATCAATTTGCAACCCTTTCTAACTTCATTTGATATTTTTCATGCATTTATTGATTTATTTTGAGCTAAATGACACTAAATTTGAAGAGCAGTACAAATAAACTCTGAAAAGGTTGTAACTTTGCATGACATCATAATTTCACCCACATAGCAACTTATAAAGAGTTGAGACTATTACGGCAAAAACTGGATGCACTTCGCGTACAAATTGGACAATCTCTTTGGAAGTACGAGGGTTTCGGACGAAAACTCATCTATTACAAAGGGATTTCATTTTTAATAACATCATTTAACTAGATATTATGTGTGTGTTCAATATGCACCATTCAAAGGCACATCATCAATTTGCAACCCTTTCTGACTTCATTTGATATTTTTCATGCATTTATTGATTTATTTTGAGCTAAGTGACCCTGAATTTGAAAAGCAATACAAATGAACTCTAAAAAGGTTGTAACTTTGCATGACATTCTAATTTTTGACCCACATAACAACTTCTAAAGAGTTGAGAGGGGTACGGCAAAAACTTAATGCACTTCGTGTACAAATTGGACAATCCCTTTCGAAGTATGAGTGTTTCGGACGAAAACTCATCTATTACACAGGGATTTCATTTTTAATAACTTATTTTAAATCCATACTTTTTGTGTGTACAATATGCACCATTCAAAGGCACATCATCTATTTGCAACCCTTTCTGACTTCATTTGATATTTTTCATGCATTTATTGATTTATTTTGAGCTAAATGACACTAAATTTGAAAAGTAGTACAAATAAACTCTGAAAAGGTTGTAACTTGGCATGACATCATAATTTCACCCACATAACAACTTATAAAGAGTTGAGACTATTACGGCGAAAACTCGATGCACTTCGCGTACAAATTGGACAATCTCTTTGGAAGTACGAGGGTTTCGGACGAAAACTCATCTATTACAAAGGGATTACATTTTTAATAACATAAATTAACTCCATATTTTTTGTGTGTTCAATATGCACCATTCAAAGGCACATCATCAATTTGCAACCCTTTCTAACTTCATTTCATATTTTTCATGCATTTATTGATTTATTTTGAGCTAAGTGACCCTGATTTGGAAAAGCAGTACAAATGAACTCTGAAAAGGATGTAACTTGGCATGACATCATAATTTCACCCACATAGCAACTTATAAAGAGTTGTGAGTGTTACGGCAAAAACTGGATGCACTTCCTGTACAAATTGGACAATATCTCTTTCGAAGTATGAGGGTTTCGAACGAAAACTCATCTATTCCAAAGGGATTACATTTTTAATAACATATTTTTAGTCCATACTTTTTGTGTGTTAAATATTCACCATTCAAAGGCACCTCATCAATTTTCAACCCTTTCTGACTTCATTTGATATTTTTCATGCATTTAATGACTTATTTTGAGCCAAATAACCCTAAATTTGAAAAGCAATACAAATGAACTCTGAAAAGATTGTAACTTTGCATGACATTATAATTTTTCACCCACATAACAACTTCTAAAGAGTTGAGAGGGTTACGGCAAAAACTGGATGCACTTCGTGTACAAATTGAACAATCCCTTTCGAAGTATGAGGTTTTCGAACGAAAACTCATCTATTACAAAGGGATTTCATTTTTAATAACTTAATTTAACTCCATACTTTTTGTGTGTTCATTATGCACCATTGAAAGGAACCTCATCAATTTTCAATCCTTTCTGACTTCATTTGATATTTTTCATGCATTTAATGACTTATTTTGAGCCAAATGACCCTAAATTTGAAAAGCAATACAAATGAACTCTGAAAAGGTCGTAACTTTGCATGACATTATAATTTTTCACCCACATAACAACTTCTAAAGAGTTGAGAGGGGTACGGCAAAAACTTAATACACTTCGTGTACAAATTGGACAATCCCTTTCGAAGTACGAGGGTTTCGGACGAAAACTCATCTATTACAAAGGGATTACATTTTTAATAACATAATTTAACTCCATATTTTGTGTGTGTTCAATATGCACCATTCAAAGGCACATCATCAATTTGCAACCCTTTCTGACTTCATTTGATATTTTTCATGCATTTATTGATTTATTTTGAGCTAAATGACACTAAATTTGAAGAGCAGTACAATAAACTCTGAAAAGGTTGTAACTTGGCATGACATCATAATTTCACCCACATAGCAACTTATAAAGAGTTGAGACTATTACGGCAAAAACTGGATGCACTTCGCGTACAAATTGGACAATCTCTTTGGAAGTACGAGGGTTTCGGACGAAAAGTCATCTATTACAAAGGGATTTCATTTTTAATAACATTATTTAACTCCATATTATGTGTTTGTTCAATATGCACCATTCAAAGGCACATCATCAATTTGCAACCCTTTCTGACTTCACTTGATATTTTTCATGCATTTATTGATTTATTTTGAGCTAAATGACCCTGAATTTGAAAAGCAATACAAATGAACTCTAAAAAGGTTGTAACTTTGCATGACATTCTAATTTTTGACCCACATAACAACTTCTAAAGAGTTGAGAGGGGTACGGCAAAAACTTAATGCACTTCGTGTACAAATTGGACAATCCCTTTCGAAGTATGAGGGTTTCGGACGAAAACTCATCTATTACAAAGGGATTTCATTTTTAATAACTTATTTTAAATCCATACTTTTTGTGTGTACAATATGCACCATTCAAAGGCACATCATCAATTTGCAACCCTTTCTTACTTCATTTGATATTTTTCATGCATTTATTGATTTATTTTGAGCTAAATGACACTAAATTTGAAAAGTAGTACAAATAAACTCTGAAAAGGTTGTAACTTGGCATGACATCGTAATTTCACCCACATAACAACTTATAAAGAGTTGAGACTATTACGGCAAAAACTGGGTGCACTTCGCGTACAAATTGGACAATCTCTCTAGAAGTACGAGGGTTTCGGACGAAAACTCATCTATTACAAAGGGATTACATTTTTAATAACATAATTTAACTCCATATTTTTTGTGTTTTCAATATGCACCATTCAAAGGCACATCATCAATTTGCAACCCTTTCTAACTTCATTTGATATTTTTCATGCATTTATTGATTTATTTTGAGCTAAATGACCCTGAATTGGAAAAGCAGTACAAATGAACTCTGAAAAGGATGTAACTTGGCATGACATCATAATTTCACCCACATAGAAACTTATAAAGAGTTGTGAGTGTTACGGCAAAAACTGGATGCACTTCCTGTACAAATTGGACAATATCTCTTTCGAAGTATGAGGGTTTCGAACGAAAACTCATCTATTCCAAAGGGATTACATTTTTAATAACATATTTTTAGTCCATACTTTTTGCGTGTTAAATATTCACCATTCAAAGGCACCTCATCAATTTTCAACCCTTTCTGACTTCATTTGATATTTGTCATGCATTTAATGACTTATTTTGAGCCAAATGACCCTAAATTTGAAAACCAATACAAATGAACTCTGAAAAGATTGTAACTTTGCATGACATTATAATTTTTCACCCAAATAACAACTTCTAAAGAGTTGAGAGGGTTACGGCAAAAACTGGATGCACTTCGTGTACAAATTGAACAATCCCTTTCGAAGTATGAGGTTTTCGGACGAAAACTCATCTATTACAAAGGGATTTCATTTTTAATAATTTACTTTAACTCCATACTTTTTGTGTGTTCAATATGCACCATTCAAAGGCACCTCATCAATTTTCAATACTTTCTGACTTCATTTGATATTTTTCACGCATTTAATGACTTATTTTGAGCCAAATGACCCTAAATTTGAAAAGCAATACAAATGAACTCTGAAAAGGTTGTAACTTTGCATGACATTATAATTTTTCACCCACATGACAACTACTAAAGTGTTGAAAGGGTTACGGCAAAAACTGGATGCACTTCGTGTACAAATTGAACAATCCCTTTCGAACTATGAGGTTTTCGAACGAAAACTCATCTATTACAAAGGTATTTCATTTTTAGTAACTTATTTTAACTCTATACTTTCTGTGTGTTCAATATGCACCATTCAAAGGCACATCATCAATTTTCAACCCTTTCTGACTTCATTTGATATTTTTCATGCATTTATTGATTTATTTTGAGCTAAATGACCCTGAATTTGAAAATCGGTACAAATGAACTCTTAAAAGGTTGTAACTTGGCATCACATCATAATTGCACCCGCATTGCAACTTATAAAGAGTTATGAGTGTTACGGCAAAAAGTGGATGCACTTCGTGTACAAATTGGACATTATCTTTCGCAGTATCTGTGTTTCGAACGAAAACTCATCTATTGCATAGGGATTTCATTTTTAATAACTTATTTAAACTCCATACTTTCTGTGTGTTTAATATGCACCATTCAAAGGCACATCATCAATTTTCAACCCTTTCTGACTTCATTTGATATTTTCATGCATTGAATGATTTATTTTGAGCTAAATGACCCTGAATTTGAAAAGCAGTACAAATGAACTCTGAAAAGGTTGTAACTTGGCATGACATCATAATTTCACCCACATAGCAACTTCTAAAGAGTTGAGACTATTACGGCAAAAACTGGATGCACTTCGCGTACAAATTGGACAATCTCTTTGGAAGTGCGAGGGTTTCGGACGAAAACTCATCTATTAGAAAGGAATTTCATTTTTAATAACTTACTTTAACTCCATACTTTTTGTGTGTTCAATATGCACCATTCAAAGGAACATCATGAATTTGCAACCCTTTCTAACTTCATTTGATATTTTTCATGCATTTATTGATTTATTTTGAGCTAAATGACCCTGAATTTGAAAAGCAGTAAAAATGAACTCTGAAAAGGTTGTAACTTGGCATTACTTCATAATTTCACCCACATAGGAACTTATAAAGAGTTGTGAGTGTTATGGCAAAAATTGGATGCACTTGTTGTAAAAATTGGACAATATCTCTTTCGAAGTACGAGGGTTTCGAACGAAAACTCATCTATTACAAAGGGATTACATTTTTAATAACATCATTTAACTCCATATTTTGTGTGTGTTCAATATGCACCATTCACAGGCACATCATCAATTTGCAACCCTTTCTGACTTCATTTGATATTTTCCATGCATTTAATGACTTATTTTGAGCCAAATGACCCAAAATTTGAAAAGCAGTACAAACGAACTCTGAAAAGGTTGTAACTTTGCATGACATTATAATTTTTCACCCACATAACAACTTCCAAATAGTTGAGAGGGTTACGGCCAAAACTGGATGCACTTCGTGTACAAATTGAACAATCCTTTTCGAAGTATGAGGTTTTCGGACGAAAACTCATCTATTACAAAGGGATTTCATTTTTAGTAACTTATTTTAACTCCATACTTTTCATGTGTTCAATATGCACCATTCAAAGGCACATCATCAATTTTCAACCCTTTTTGACTTCATTTGATATTTTTCATGCATTTAATGACTTATTTTGAGCCAAATGACCCTAAATTTGAAAAGCAATACAAATGAACTCTGAAAAGGTTGTAACTTTGCATGACATTATAATTTTTGACCCACATAACAACTTCTAAAGAGTTGAGAGGGGTACGGCAAAAACTTAATACACTTCGTGTACAAATTGGACAATCCCTTTCGAAGTACGAGGGTTTCGGACGAAAACTCATCTATTACAAAGGGATTACATTTTTAATAACATAATTTAACTCCATATTTTTTGTGTGTTCAATATGCACCATTCAAAGGCACATCATCAATTTGCAACCCTTTCTGACTTCATTTGATATTTTTCATGCATTTATTGATTTATTTTGAGCTAAATGACACTAAATTTGAAGAGCAGTACAAATAAACTCTGAAAAGGTTATAACTTGGCATGACATCATAATTTCACCCACATAGCAACTTATAAAGAGTTGAGACTATTACGGCAAAAACTGGATGCACTTCGCGTACAAATTGGACAATCTCTTTGGAAGTACGAGGGTTTCGGACGAAAACTCATCTATTACAAAGAGATTACATTTTTAATAACATCATTTAACTCCATATTTTGTGTGTGTTCAATATGCACCATTCAAAGGCACAACATCAATTTGCAACCCTTTCTGACTTCATTTGATATTTTTCATGTATTTTTTGATTTATTTTGAGCTAAATGACCCTGAATTTGAAAAGCAATACAAATGAACTCTGAAAAAGTTGTAACTTTGCATGACATTCTAATTTTTGACCCACATAACAAGTTCTAAAGAGTTGAGAGGGGTACGGCAAAAACTTAATGCACTTCGTGTACAAATTGGACAATCGCTTTCGAAGTATGAGGGTTTCGGACGAAAACTCATCTATTACAAAGGGATTTCATTTTTAATAACTTATTTTAAATCCATACTTTTTGTGTGTACAATATGCACCATTCAAAGGCACATGATCAATTTGCAACCCTTTTTGACTTCATTTGATATTTTTCATGCATTTATTGATTTATTTTGAGCTAAATGACACTAAATTTGAAAAGCAGTACAAATAAACTCTGAAAAGGTTGCAAATTGGCATGACATCATAATTTCACCCACATAGCAACTTATAAAGAGTTGATACTATTACGGCAAAAACTGGATGCACTTCGCGTACAAATTGGACAATCTCTGTGGAAGTACGAGGGTTTCGGACGAAAACTCATCTATTACAAAGTGATTAAATTTTTAATAACATAATTTAACTCCATATTTTGTGTGTGTTCAATATGCACCATTCAAAGGCACATCATCAATTTGCAACCCTTTCTAACTTCATTTGATATTTTTCACGCATTTATTGATCTATTTTGAGCTAAATGACCCTGAATTTGAAAAGCAGTACAAATGAACTCTGAAAAGGTTGTAACTTGGCATGACATCATAATTTCACCCACATAGAAACTTATAAAGAGTTGTGAGTGTTACGGCAAAAACTGGATGCACTTCCTGTACAAATTGGACAATATCTCTTTCGAAGTATGAGGGTTTCGAACGAAAACTCATCTATTCCAAAGGAATTACATTTTTAATAACATATTTTTAGTCCATACTTTTTGTGTGTTAAATATTCACCATTCAAAGGCACCTCATCAATTTTCAACCCTTTCTGACTTCATTTGATATTTTTCATGCATTTAATGACTTATTTTGAGACAAATGACCCTAAATTTGAAAAGCAATACAAATGAACTCTGAAAAGGTTGTAACTTTGCATGACATTATAATGTTTCACCCACATAACAACTTCGGAAGAGTTGAGAGGGTTACGGCAAAAACTGGATGCACTTCGTGTACAAATTGAACAATCCCTTTCGAAGTATGAGGTTTTCGGATGAAAACTCATCTATTACAAAGGGATTTCAATTTTAATAACTTACTTTAACTCCATACTTTTTGTGTGTTCAATATGCACCATTGAAAGGAACCTCATCAATTTTCAATCCTTTCTGACTTCATTTGATATTTTTCATGCATTTAATGACTTATTTTGAGCCAAATGACCATAAATTTGAAAACCAATACAAATGAACTCTGAAAAGGTTGTAACTTTGCATGACATTATAATTTTTCACCCACATAACAACTACAAAAGAGTTGAGAGGGTTACGGCAAAAACTGGATGCACTTCGTGTACAAATTGAAACAAACCCTTTCGAACTATGAGGTTTTCGGACGAAAACTCATCTATTACAAGGGGATTTCATTTTTAGTAACTTATTTTAACTCCATATTTTCTGTGTGTTCAATATGCACCATTCAAAGGCACATCATCAATTTTGAACCCTTTCTGACTTCATTTGATATTTTCATGCATTTATTGATTTATTTTTGAGCTACCCTGAATTTGAAAAGCGGTACAAATGAACTCTGAAAAGGTTGTAACTTGGCCTGACATCATAATTGCACCCACATTGCAACTTATAAAGAGTTGTGAGTGTTACGGCAAAAACTGGATGCACTTTGTGTACAAATTGGACATTATCTTTCGTAGTATGTGAGTTTCGAACGAAAACTCATCTATTACAAAGGGATTTCATTTTTAATAACTTATTTTAACTCCATACTTTTTGTGTGTTTAATATGCACCATTCGAAGGCACATCATCAATTTTCAACTCTTTCTGACTTCATTTGATATTTTTCATGCATTGAATGATTTATTTTGAGCTAAATGACCCTGAATTTGAAAAGCAGTACAAATGAACTCTGAAAAGGTTGTAACTTGGCATGACATCATAATTTCACCCACATAGCAACTTCTAAAGAGTTGAGACTATTACGGCAAAAACTGGATGCACTTCGCGTGCAAATTGGACAATCTCTTTAGAAGTACGAGGGTTTCGGACGAAAACTCATCTATTACAAAGGGATTACATTTTTAATAACATAATTTAACTCCATATTTTTTGTGTGTTCAATATGCACCATTCAAAGGCACATCATCAATTTTCAACCCTTTCTGACTTCATTTGATATTTTTCATGCATTTAATGATTTATTTTGAGCTAAATTTCCCTGGGTTTGAAAAGCAGTACCAATGAACACTGAAAAGGTTGTAACTTGGCATGACATCATACTTTCACCCAAATAACAACTTCTAAAGAGTTGAGGGTTACGACAAAAACTAGATGCACTTCGTGTACAAATTGGACAATCTCTTTGGAAGTACGAGGGTTTCGGACGAAAACTCATCTATTACAAAGGGATTACATTTGTAGTAACATATTTTAACTCCATACTTTTTGTGTGTTCAATATGCACCATTCAAAGGCACATCATCAATTTTCAACTCTTTCTGACTTCATTTGATATTTTTCATGCATTTAATGATTTATTTTGAGCTAAATGACCCTGAACTTGAAAAGCAAGACAAAAGAACTCTAAAAAGGTTGTATCTTGGCATGACATCATAATTTCACCCACATAGCTACTTCTAAAGAGTTGAGAGGGTTACGGCAAAAACTTGAAGCACGTCGTGTACAAATTGGACAATCCCTTTCGAAGTATGAGGGTTTCGGACGAAAACTCATCTATTACAAAGGGATTTCATTTTTAATAACTTATTTTAAATCCATACTTTTGTGTGTTCAATATGCACCATTCAAAGGCACATCATCAATTTTCAACCCTTTCTGACTTCATTTGATATTTTTCATGCATTTAATGATTTATTTTGAGCTAAATGACCCTGGATTTGAAAAGAAGTACCAATGAGCTCTGAAAGGTTGTCACTTGGCATGACATCATAATTTCACCCAAGTAACAACTTCTAAAGAGTTGAGGGTTACGGCAAAAACTGGATGCACTTCGTGTACAAATTGGAGAATCTCTTTCGAAGTATGAGGGTTTCGGACGAAAACTCATCTATTGCACAGGGATTACATTTTTAATAACCTATTTTAACCCCATAATTTTGGTGTGTTCAAGATGCACCATTCAAAGGCACATCATCAATTTTCAACCCTTTCTGACTTCATTTGATATTTTTTCATACATTTAATGATTAATTTTGAGCTAAATGACCCTGAATTTGAAAAGCAATACAAATGAACTCTGAAAAGGTTGTAACTTTTCATGACATCATAATTTCACCCACATAACAAATTGTAAAGAGTTGAGAGGGGTACGGCAAAAACTTAATGCCCTTCGTGTACAAATTGGACAATCCCGTTCGAAGTATGAGGGTTTCGGACGAAAACTCATCTATTACAAAGGGATTCAATTTTTAATAACTTATTTTAAATCCATACTTTTTGTGTGTACAATATGCACCATTCAAAGGCACATCATTAATTTGCAATCCTTTCTGACTTCATTTGATATTTTTCATGCATTTATTGATTTATTTTTCGCTAAATGACACTAAATTTGAAAAGCAGTACAAATAAACTCTAAAAAGGTTGTAACTTGGCATGACATCATAATTTCACCCACATAGCAACTTATAAAGAGTTGTGAGTGTTATGACAAAAACTGGATGCACTTTGTGTACAAATTGGACAATATCACTTTCGAAGGATCAGGATTTCGAACGAAAACTCATCTATTACAAAGGGATTACATTTTTAAAAACTTATTTTAACTCGATCCTTTGTGTGTGTTTAATAAGCACCATTCAAAGGCACATCATCAATTTTCAACCCTTTCTGACCTCATTTGATATTTTTCATTCATTTAATGATTTATTTTGAGCCAAATGACCGTAAATTTGAAAAGCAATACAAATGAACGCTGAAAAGGTTGTAACTTTGCATGACATCATAATTTTTCACCCACATAACAACTTCTAAAGAGTTGAGAGGGTTATGGCAAAAAGTGGATGCACTTCATGTACAAATTGGACAATCCCTTTCAAAGTATGAGGTTTTCGGCCAAAAACTCATCTATTACAAAGAGATTTCATTTTTAAAACTTGTTTTAACTCCATACTTTTTGTGTGTTCAATATGCACCATTCAAAGGCACATCATCAATTTTCGACCCTTTCTGACTTCATTTGATATTTTTCATGCATTTAATGATTTATTTTGAGCTAAATGACCCTGGATTTTAAAAGCAGTACCAATGAACTCTGAAGAGGTTGTAAATTGTCATTACATCATAATTTGACCCAAATAACAACTCCTAAAGAGTTGAGGGTTACGACAAAAACTGGATGCACTTCGTGTACAAATTGGACATTATCTTTCGCAGTATGTGAGTTTCGAACGAAAACTCATCTATTACAAAGGGATTACATTTTCATTAACTTATTTTAACTCCATACTTTCTGTGTGTTTAATATGCACCATTCAAAGGCACATCATCAATTTTCAACCCTTTCTGACTTCATTTGATATTTTTCATGCATTTATTGATTTATTTTGAGCTAAATGACACTAAATTTGAAAAGCAGTACAAATAAACTCTGAAAAGGTTGTAACTTGGCATGACATCATAATTTCACCCACATAGCAACTTATAAAGAGTTGAGACTATTACGGCAAAAACTGGATGCACTTCGCGTACAAATTGGACAATCTCTTTGGAGGTACGAGGGTTTCGGACGAAAACTCATCTATTACAAAGGGATTACATTTTTAATAAGATAATTTAACTCCATATTTTTTTGTGTGTTCAATATGCACCATTCAAAGTCACATCATCAATTTGCAACCCTTTTCTGACTTCATTTGATATTTTTCATGCATTTATTGATTTATTTTGAGCTAAATGACCCTGAATTTGAAAACCAATACAAATGAACTCTGAAAAGGTTGTAACTTTGCATGACATTATAATTTTTCACCCACATAACAACTTCTTAAGAGTTGAGAGGGGTACGGCACAAACTTAATGCACTTCGTGTACAAATTGGACAATCCCTTTCGAAGTATGAGGGTTTCGGACGAAAACTCATCTATTACAAAGGGATTTCAGTTTTAATAACTGATTTGAAATCCATACTTTTTGTGTGTACAATATGCACCATTCAAAGGCACATCATCAATTTGCAACCCTTTCTGACTTCATTTGATATTTTTCATGCATTTATTTATTTATTTTGAGATAAATGACACTAAATTTGAAAAGCAGTACAAATAAACTCTGAAAAGGTTGTAACTTGGCATGACATCATAATTTAACCCACATAGCAATTTATAAAGAGTGGAGACTATTACGGCAAAAACTGGATGCACTTCGCGTACAAATTGGACAGTCACTTTGGAAGTATGACAGTTTGGGACGAAAACTCATCTATTACAAAGGGATTAGATTTTTAATAACATAATTTAACCCCATATTTTTTGTGTGTTCAATATGCACCATTCAAAGGCACCTCATCAATTTTCAACCCTTTCTCACTTCATTTGATATTTTTCATGCATTTAATGATTTATTTTGAGCTAAATTTCCCTGGATTTGAAAAGCAGTACCAATGAACTCTGAAAAGGTTGTAACTTGGCATGACATCATAATTTCACCCAAATAACAACTTCTAAAGAGTTGAGGGTTACGACAAAAACTGGATGCACTTCGTGTACAAATTGGACAATCTCTTTGGAAGTACGAGGGTTTCGGACGAAAACTCATCTATTACAAAGGGATTACATTTGTAATAACATATTTTAACTCCATACTTTTTGTGTGTTCAATATGCATCATTCAAAGGCACATCATCAATTTTCAACTCTTTCTGACTTCATTTGATATTTTTCATGCATTTAATGATTTATTTTGAGCTAAATGACCCTAGATTTTAAAAGCAGTACCAATGAACTCTAAAAAGGTTGTAAATTGTCATTACATCATAATTTGACCCAAATAACAACTTCTAAAGAGTTGAGGGTTACGGCCAAAACTGGATGCACTTCGTGTACAAATTGGACAATCTCTTTCGAAGTATGAGGGATTCGGGCAAAAACTCATCTATTACAAAGGGATTTCCTTTTTAATAACTTATTTTAACTCCATACTTTTTGTGTGTTCAATATGCGCCATTCAAAGGCACATCACCAATTTTCAACCATTTCGGACTTCATTTGATATTTTTCATGCATATAATGATTTATTTTGAGCTAAATGACCCTGAATTTGAAAAGCAGGACAAATGAACTATAAAAAGGTTGTAACTTTGCATGACATTACAATTTTTCACCCACATAACAACTTCTAAACAGTTGAGAGGGGTACGGCAAAAACTTAATACACTTCGTGTACAAATTGGACAATCCCTTTCGAAGTACGAGGGTTTCGGACGAAAACTCATCTATTACAAAGGGATTACATTTTTAATAACATAATTTAACTCCATATTTTTTGTGTGTTCAATATGCACCATTCAAAGGCACATCATCAATTTGCAACCCTTTCTGACTTCATTTGATATTTTTCATGCATTTATTGATTTATTTTGAGCTAAATGACACTAAATTTGAAGAGCAGTACAAATAAACTCTGAAAAGGTTGTAACTTGGCATGACATCATAATTTCACCCACATAGCAACTTATAAAGAGTTGAGACTATTACGGCAAAAACTGGATGCACTTCGCGTACAAATTGGACAATCTCTTTGGAAGTACGAGGGTTTCGGACGAAAACTCATCTATTACAAAGAGATTACATTTTTAATAACATCATTTAACTCCATATTTTGTGTGTGTTCAATATGCACCATTCAAAGGCACATCATCAATTTGCAACCCTTTCTGACTTCATTTGATATTTTTCATGTATTTTTTGATTTATTTTGAGCTAAATGACCCTGAATTTGAAAAGCAATACAAATGAACTCTGAAAAAGTTGTAACTTTGCATGACATTCTAATTTTTGACCCACATAACAAGTTCTAAAGAGTTGAGAGGGGTACGGCAAAAACTTAATGCACTTCGTGTACAAATTGGACAATCGCTTTCGAAGTATGAGGGTTTCGGACGAAAACTCATCTATTACAAAGGGATTTCATTTTTAATAACTTATTTTAAATCCATACTTTTTGTGTGTACAATATGCACCATTCAAAGGCACATGATCAATTTGCAACCCTTTCTGACTTCATTTGATATTTTTCATGCATTTATTGATTTATTTTGAGCTAAATGACACTAAATTTGAAAAGCAGTACAAATAAACTCTGAAAAGGTTGCAAATTGGCATGACATCATCATTTCACCCACATAGCAACTTATAAAGAGTTGATACTATTACGGCAAAAACTGGATGCACTTCGCGTAAAAATTGGACAATCTCTGTGGAAGTACGAGGGTTTCGGACGAAAACTCATCTATTACAAAGTGATTACATTTTTAATAACATAATTTAACTCCATATTTTGTGTGTGTTCAATATGCACCATTCAAAGGCACATCATCAATTTGCAACCCTTTCTAACTTCATTTGATATTTTTCACGCATTTATTGATCTATTTTGAGCTAAATGACCCTGAATTTGAAAAGCAGTACAAATGAACTCTGAAAAGGTTGTAACTTGGCATGACATCATAATTTCACCCACATAGAAACTTATAAAGAGTTGTGAGTGTTACGGCAAAAACTGGATGCACTTCCTGTACAAATTGGACAATATCTCTTTCGAAGTATGAGGGTTTCGAACGAAAACTCATCTATTCCAAAGGAATTACATTTTTAATAACATATTTTTAGTCCATACTTTTTGTGTGTTAAATATTCACCATTCAAAGGCACCTCATCAATTTTCAACCCTTTCTGACTTCATTTGATATTTTTCATGCATTTAATGACTTATTTTGAGACAAATGACCCTAAATTTGAAAAGCAATACAAATGAACTCTGAAAAGGTTGTAACTTTGCATGACATTATAATGTTTCACCCACATAACAACTTCGAAAGAGTTGAGAGGGTTACGGCAAAAACTGGATGCACTTCGTGTACAAATTGAACAATCCCTTTCGAAGTATGAGGTTTTCGGATGAAAACTCATCTATTACAAAGGGATTTCATTTTTAATAACTTACTTTAACTCCATACTTTTTGTGTGTTCAATATGCACCATTGAAAGGCACCTCATCAATTTTCAATCCTTTCTGACTTCATTTGATATTTTTCATGCATTTAATGACTTATTTTGAGCCAAATGACCATAAATTTGAAAACCAATAGAAATGAACTCTGAAAAGGTTGTAACTTTGCATGACATTATAATTTTTCACCCACATAACAACTACAAAAGAGTTGAGAGGGTTACGGCAAAAACTGGATGCACTTCGTGTACAAATTGAAACAAACCCTTTCGAACTATGAGGTTTTCGGACGAAAACTCATCTATTACAAGGGGATTTCATTTTTAGTAACTTATTTTAACTCCATATTTTCTGTGTGTTCAATATGCACCATTCAAAGGCACATCATCAATTTTGAACCCTTTCTGACTTCATTTGATATTTTCATGCATTTATTGATTTATTTTTGAGCTACCCTGAATTTGAAAAGCGGTACAAATGAACTCTGAAAAGGTTGTAACTTGGCCTGACATCATAATTGCACCCACATTGCAACTTATAAAGAGTTGTGAGTGTTACGGCAAAAACTGGATGCACTTTGTGTACAAATTGGACATTATCTTTCGTAGTATGTGAGTTTCGAACGAAAACTCATCTATTACAAAGGGATTTCATTTTTAATAACTTATTTTAACTCCATACTTTTTGTGTGTTTAATATGCACCATTCGAAGGCACATCATCAATTTTCAACTCTTTCTGACTTCATTTGATATTTTTCATGCATTGAATGATTTATTTTGAGCTAAATGACCCTGAATTTGAAAAGCAGTACAAATGAACTCTGAAAAGGTTGTAACTTGGCATGACATCATAATTTCACCCACATAGCAACTTCTAAAGAGTTGAGACTATTACGGCAAAAACTGGATGCACTTCGCGTGCAAATTGGACAATCTCTTTAGAAGTACGAGGGTTTCGGACGAAAACTCATCTATTACAAAGGGATTACATTTTTAATAACATAATTTAACTCCATATTTTTTGTGTGTTCAATATGCACCATTCAAAGGCACATCATCAATTTTCAACCCTTTCTGACTTCATTTGATATTTTTCATGCATTTAATGATTTATTTTGAGCTAAATTTCCCTGGGTTTGAAAAGCAGTACCAATGAACACTGAAAAGGTTGTAACTTGGCATGACATCATACTTTCACCCAAATAACAACTTCTAAAGAGTTGAGGGTTACGACAAAAACTAGATGCACTTCGTGTACAAATTGGACAATCTCTTTGGAAGTACGAGGGTTTCGGACGAAAACTCATCTATTACAAAGGGATTACATTTGTAGTAACATATTTTAACTCCATACTTTTTGTGTGTTCAATATGCACCATTCAAAGGCACATCATCAATTTTCAACTCTTTCTGACTTCATTTGATATTTTTCATGCATTTAATGATTTATTTTGAGCTAAATGACCCTGAACTTGAAAAGCAAGACAAAAGAACTCTAAAAAGGTTGTATCTTGGCATGACATCATAATTTCACCCACATAGCTACTTCTAAAGAGTTGAGAGGGTTACGGCAAAAACTTGAAGCACGTCGTGTACAAATTGGACAATCCCTTTCGAAGTATGAGGGTTTCGGACGAAAACTCATCTATTACAAAGGGATTTCATTTTTAATAACTTATTTTAAATCCATACTTTTGTGTGTTCAATATGCACCATTCAAAGGCACATCATCAATTTTCAACCCTTTCTGACTTCATTTGATATTTTTCATGCATTTAATGATTTATTTTGAGCTAAATGACCCTGGATTTGAAAAGAAGTACCAATGAGCTCTGAAAGATTGTCACTTGGCATGACATCATAATTTCACCCAAGTAACAACTTCTAAAGATTTGAGGGTTACGGCAAAAACTGGATGCACTTCGTGTACAAATTGGAGAATCTCTTTCGAAGTATGAGGGTTTCGGACGAAAACTCATGTATTGCACAGGGATTACATTTTTAATAACCTATTTTAACCCCATAATTTTGGTGTGTTCAAGATGCACCATTCAAAGGCACATCATCAATTTTCAACCCTTTCTGACTTCATTTGATATTTTTTCATACATTTAATGATTAATTTTGAGCTAAATGACCCTGAATTTGAAAAGCAATACAAATGAACTCTGAAAAGGTTGTAACTTTTCATGACATCATAATTTCACCCACATAACAAATTGTAAAGAGTTGAGAGGGGTACGGCAAAAACTTAATGCCCTTCGTGTACAAATTGGACAATCCCGTTCGAAGTATGAGGGTTTCGGACGAAAACTCATCTATTACAAAGGGATTCAATTTTTAATAACTTATTTTAAATCCATACTTTTTGTGTGTACAATATGCACCATTCAAAGGCACATCATTAATTTGCAATCCTTTCTGACTTCATTTGATATTTTTCATGCATTTATTGATTTATTTTTAGCTAAATGACACTAAATTTGAAAAGCAGTACAAATAAACTCTAAAAAGGTTGTAACTTGGCATGACATCATAATTTCACCCACATAGCAACTTATAAAGAGTTGTGAGTGTTATGACAAAAACTGGATGCACTTTGTGTACAAATTGGACAATATCACTTTCGAAGGATCAGGATTTCGAACGAAAACTCATCTATTACAAAGGGATTACATTTTTAAAAACTTATTTTAACTCGATCCTTTGTGTGTGTTTAATAAGCACCATTCAAAGGCACATCATCAATTTTCAACCCTTTCTGACCTCATTTGATATTTTTCATTCATTTAATGATTTATTTTGAGCCAAATGACCGTAAATTTGAAAAGCAATACAAATGAACGCTGAAAAGGTTGTAACTTTGCATGACATCATAATTTTTCACCCACATAACAACTTCTAAAGAGTTGAGAGGGTTATGGCAAAAAGTGGATGCACTTCATGTACAAATTGGACAATCCCTTTCAAAGTATGAGGTTTTCGGCCAAAAACTCATCTATTACAAAGAGATTTCATTTTTAAAACTTGTTTTAACTCCATACTTTTTGTGTGTTCAATATGCACCATTCAAAGGCACATCATCAATTTTCGACCCTTTCTGACTTCATTTGATATTTTTCATGCATTTAATGATTTATTTTGAGCTAAATGACCCTGGATTTTAAAAGCAGTACCAATGAACTCTGAAGAGGTTGTAAATTGTCATTACATCATAATTTGACCCAAATAACAACTCCTAAAGAGTTGAGGGTTACGACAAAAACTGGATGCACTTCGTGTACAAATTGGACATTATCTTTCGCAGTATGTGAGTTTCGAACGAAAACTCATCTATTACAAAGGGATTACATTTTCATTAACTTATTTTAACTCCATACTTTCTGTGTGTTTAATATGCACCATTCAAAGGCACATCATCAATTTTCAACCCTTTCTGACTTCATTTGATATTTTTCATGCATTTATTGATTTATTTTGAGCTAAATGACACTAAATTTGAAAAGCAGTACAAATAAACTCTGAAAAGGTTGTAACTTGGCATGACATCATAATTTCACCCACATAGCAACTTATAAAGAGTTGAGACTATTACGGCAAAAACTGGATGCACTTCGCGTACAAATTGGACAATCTCTTTGGAGGTACGAGGGTTTCGGACGAAAACTCATCTATTACAAAGGGATTACATTTTTAATAAGATAATTTAACTCCATATTTTTTTGTGTGTTCAATATGCACCATTCAAAGTCACATCATCAATTTGCAACCCTTTTCTGACTTCATTTGATATTTTTCATGCATTTATTGATTTATTTTGAGCTAAATGACCCTGAATTTGAAAACCAATACAAATGAACTCTGAAAAGGTTGTAACTTTGCATGACATTATAATTTTTCACCCACATAACAACTTCTTAAGAGTTGAGAGGGGTACGGCACAAACTTAATGCACTTCGTGTACAAATTGGACAATCCCTTTCGAAGTATGAGGGTTTCGGACGAAAACTCATCTATTACAAAGGGATTTCAGTTTTAATAACTGATTTGAAATCCATACTTTTTGTGTGTACAATATGCACCATTCAAAGGCACATCATCAATTTGCAACCCTTTCTGACTTCATTTGATATTTTTCATGCATTTATTTATTTATTTTGAGATAAATGACACTAAATTTGAAAAGCAGTACAAATAAACTCTGAAAAGGTTGTAACTTGGCATGACATCATAATTTAACCCACATAGCAATTTATAAAGAGTGGAGACTATTACGGCAAAAACTGGATGCACTTCGCGTACAAATTGGACAGTCACTTTGGAAGTATGACAGTTTGGGACGAAAACTCATCTATTACAAAGGGATTAGATTTTTAATAACATAATTGAACCCCATATTTTTTGTGTGTTCAATATGCACCATTCAAAGGCACCTCATCAATTTTCAACCCTTTCTCACTTCATTTGATATTTTTCATGCATTTAATGATTTATTTTGAGCTAAATTTCCCTGGATTTGAAAAGCAGTACCAATGAACTCTGAAAAGGTTGTAACTTGGCATGACATCATAATTTCACCCAAATAACAACTTCTAAAGAGTTGAGGGTTACGACAAAAACTGGATGCACTTCGTGTACAATTTGGACAATCTCTTTGGAAGTACGAGGGTTTCGGACGAAAACTCATCTATTACAAAGGGATTACATTTGTAATAACATATTTTAACTCCATACTTTTTGTGTGTTCAATATGCATCATTCAAAGGCACATCATCAATTTTCAACTCTTTCTGACTTCATTTGATATTTTTCATGCATTTAATGATTTATTTTGAGCTAAATGACCCTGGATTTTAAAAGCAGTACCAATGAACTCTAAAAAGGTTGTAAATTGTCATTACATCATAATTTGACCCAAATAACAACTTCTAAAGTGTTGAGGGTTACGGCAAAAACTCGATGCACTTCGTGTACAAATTGGACAATCTCTTTCGAAGTGTGAGGGATTCGGGCAAAAACTCATCTATTACAAAGGGATTTCCTTTTTAATAACTTATTTTAACTCCATACTTTTTGTGTGTTCAATATGCGCCATTCAAAGGCACATCACCAATTTTCAACCATTTCGGACTTCATTTGATATTTTTCATGCATATAATGATTTATTTTGAGCTAAATGACCCTGAATTTGAAAAGCAGGACAAATGAACTATAAAAAGGTTGTAACTTGGCATGACATCATAATTTCACCCACATAGCAACTTCTAAAGAGTTTAGAGTGTTACGACAAAAAATGGATGCACTTCGTGTACAAATTGTTCAATCTCTTTGGAAGTATGATGGTTTTGGACGAAAACTCATCTATTACAAAGGGATTAGATTTTTAATAACATATTTTAAGTCCATACTTTTTGTGTGTTCAATGTGCACCTTTCAAAGGCACATCATCAATTTTCAACCCTTTCTGACTTCATTTGATATTTTTCATGCATTTAATGATTTATTTTGAGCTAAATGACCCTGAATTTGAAAAGCAATACAAATGAACTCTGAAAAGGTTGTAACTTGGCATGACATCATAATTTCATCCACATAACAACTTCCAAAGAGTTGAGAGGGTTACGGCAAAAACTGGATGCACTTGATGTACAAATTGGACAATCTCTTTCGAAGTATGAGGGTTTCGGACGAAAACTCATCTATTACAAAGGGATTTCATTTTTAGTAACTTATTTTAACTCCATACTTTTTGTGGGTTCAATATGCACCATTCAAAGGCACATCATCAATTTTCAACCCTTTGTGACTTCATTTGATATTTTTCATCCATTTATTGATTTATTTTGAGCTAAATGACCCTGAATTTGAAAAGCATTACAAATGAACTTTGAAATGGTTGTAACTTGGCATGACATCATAATTTCACCCACATAGCAACTTATAAAGAGTTGCGAGTGTTACGGCAAAAACTGGATGCACTTCGTGTACAAATTGGACAATATCTTTCCAAGTATGTGAGTTTCGAACGAAAACTCATCTATTACAAAGGGATTACATTTTTAATAACTTATTTTAACTCCATAATTTCTTTGTGTTTAATATGCACCATTCAAAGGCACATCATCAATTTTCAACCCTTTCTGACTTCATTTGATATTTTTCATGCATTTAATGATTTATTTTGAGCTAAATGAACCTGAATTTGAAAAGCAATACAAATGAACTCTGAAAAGGTTGTAACATTGCATGACATCATAATTTCACCCACATAACAACTTCTAAAGAGTTGAGAGGGGTACGGCAAAAACTTGTTGCACTTCGTGTACAAATTGGACAATCCGTTTCGAAGTATGAGGGTTTCGGACGAAAACTCATCTATTACAAAGGGATTTCATTTTTAATAACTTATTTTAAATCTTTACGTTTTTTGTGTTCAATATGCACCATTCAAAGGCACATCATCAATTTGCAACCCTTTCTGACTTTATTTGATATTTTTCATGCATTTAATGATTTATTTTGAGCTAAATGACCCTGAATTTGAAAAGCAGTACAAATGAACCCTGAAAAGGTTGTAACTTGGCATGACATCATAATTTCACCCACATAGAAACTAATAAAGAGTTGAGACTATTACGGCAAAAACTGGTTGCACTTCGTGTACAAATTCGACAATCTCTTTGGAAGTACGAGGGTTTCGGGCGAAAACGCATCTATTACACAGGGATTACATTTTTAATAACATATTTTAACTCCATACTTTTTGTGTGTTCAATATGCACCATTCAAAGGAACATCATCAATTTTCAACCCTTTCTGACTTCATTTGATATTTTTCATGCATTTAATGATTTATTTTGAGCTAAATGACCCTGAATTTGAAAAGCAATACAAATGAACTCTGAAAAGGTTGTAACTTTGCATGACATCATAATTTCACCCACATAACAACTTCTAAAGAGTTGAGAGGGGTACGGCAAAAACTTGATGCACTTCGTGTACAAATTTGACAATCCCTTTCGAAGTATGAGGGATTCAGACGAAAACTCATCTATTACAAAGGGATTTCGTTTTTAGTAACTTATTTTAAATCCATACTTTTTGTGTGTTCAATATGCACCATTCAAAGTCACATCATCAATTTGCAACCCTTTCTGACTTCATTTGATATTTTTCTTGTATTTATTGTTTTATTTTTAGCTAAATGACACTGAATTTGAAAAGCAGTACAAATGAACTCTGAAAAGGTTGTAACTTGGCATGACATCATAATTTCACCCACATAACAACTTCTAAAGAGTTGAGAGGGGTACGGCAAAAACTTGATGCACTTCGTGTACAAATTTGACAATCCGTTTCGAAGTATGATGGATTCAGACGAAAACTCATCTATTACAAAGGGATTTCGTTTTTAGTAACTTATTTTAAATCCATACTTTTTGTGTGTTCAATATGCACCATTTAAAGGCACATCATCAATTTTCAACCCTTTCTGACTTCATTTGATATTTTTCATGCATTTATTGATTTATTTTTAGCTAAATGACACTGAATTTGAAAAGCAGTACGAATGAACTCTGAAAAGGTTGTAACTTGGAATGACATCATAATTTCACCCACATAGCAACTTATAAAGAGTTGAGAGTGTTGGAAATATGCCCTAGAGGCAATAATAAATTCGTTATTATTATATTTCCTTGTTCATGATAAACCTTTATTATCCGTGCTATAATTGTATTGATCGGAGATTTAAATGCATGTGTGGATACATAGACAAAACCATGTCCCTAGTATGCCTCTAATGGACTAGCTCGTTGATCAAAGGATGGGTAAGGTTTCCTAGCCATGGACATGAGATGTCATTTGATAACGAGATCACATCATTAGGAGAATGATGTGATGGACAAGACCCAAACTACAAACGTAGCATATGATCGAGTCAGTTTATTGCTACTGTTTTCTGCATGTCAAGTATATGTTCCTATGACCATGAGATCATGCAGCTCACAGATATCGGAGGAGTGCCTTGTGTGTATCAAACGTCACAACATAACTGGGTGACTATAAAGGTGCTCTACAGGTATCTTCAATAGTTTCTGTTGAGTTGGCATGGATCGAGACTGGGATTTGTTACTCCGTGTGACGGAGAGGTATCTCAGGGCCCAATCGGTAAAGCAAGATCACAAACAAGCCTTGCAAGCAATGTGGCTAAGTGTTAGTCACGGGATCTTGTATTACGGAACGACTAAAGAGACTTGCCAGTAACGAGGTTGAACTAGGTATAGAGATACCGACGATCGAATCTCGGGCAAGTAACATACCGAAGAACAAAGGGAACGTTATATGGGATTAACTGAATCCTTGACATAGAGGTTCGACCGATAAAGATCTTCGTAGAATATGTAGGAACCAATGTGGACGTCCAGGTCCCGCCATTGGTTATTGGCCATAGAGGTGTCTCGGTCATGTCTACATAGTTCTCGAACCCGCAGGATCTGCACACTTAAGGTTTGGTGACGTTTTGGTAGTGTAGAGTTATGTATGGTAGTGACCGAAGGTTGTTCGGAGTCCCGGATGAGATCACGGACACCACGAGGAGCTCCGGAATGGTCTGGAGGTAAAGATTCAAATATAGGATGTCCCAGTTTGGTCGCCGGAAAGTTCCGGGCTCATCGGTAGTGTATCGGGAGTGCCGGTAGTGTACCGGGAGACCTCCGGGACGGGTATTTCGACCCCAAGAGGTCCATGGGATGTGGGAGAATAATAACCAGCCCTAAGTGGGCTGGGGAAACAGCCATAAAGGCCCATGGCGCAGGCGGAGAAAGTCCTAAAGGAAAAAGTGGAAAATCAGCCAATAGGGAGCAATCCTAGTCCAACTAGGATTGGAGAAGGAGAGTCCTTCTCTCCCTCCCTCTTGTGGCCGAATTGGCTAGGCCTTGCGCCAGCCCTCCACCTCCTCCTCTCCTCCTGTATGTACTGGTGGTTTGGCTGGTTTTTAGACAGAATTTCCGGCCACGTGCTACCCGTTTCACCGGTGCACAGTTTCTCCTCTAGATCGGTTTTTCCGCAGCGCTTTGGCGAAGCCCTGCCGGAATCACTCCACCACCATCACTGGAGCGCCGTCACGCTGCCGGTGAACACTCTCTCCTCTCCACATCCTCTTGCTGGATCAAGACGGTGGAGATCGTCATCAAGCTGCACGTGTGTTGAACGCGGAGGTGCCGTCTGTTCGGCGCTAGATCGGAAGGACCGTGATCGAGATCGCGAGACGGTACGTGATGAGATCGCGGAACGGATCGTGATGAGTTCGCGGGACAGATCGTGATCAAGATCGTGAGATGGATCATGATGAGATCGCGGGACGGATCATGATGAGTTCACGGGACGGATCGTGATTGGATCGCGAGACGGATCGTGATGAGATCGCGGGACGCTCGGCGATTTGGATCACGAAGATGTTCGACTACACCAACCGCGTTTCATAACGCTTCTCGCTTAGTGATCTACAAGGGTATGTAGATCCACTCTCCCTCTCGTAGATGCTCATCACCATGGATAGGTTGCGTGCGTAGGAAAATTTTTGTTTCCCATGTGATGTTCCCCAACAGTGGTATCAGAACGAGGTTGATGGTTCGATGAGATCTCGAGTAGAACACAAAAGGTTTGTGGGCGTTGATGCTTAGATTGCTTCCTCCCTTGGTCGGATTTTGGTTTAGCAGGATTGTGAGATGAAGCGGCCTGGACCAACATTACTCGTACGCTTACGAGAGACCGGTTCCCTCGACGCAACTTGTTGCCTAGATGGCTTGCGGGTGACAGTTTGTCTCACTTTAGTTGGATCAGATTCGACAAAGGCGGTCCTTGAGAAGGTTGGAAAGCAACTAGTGTATCACCGTTGTGGTTGTTGCGTAGGTGAGAATTGTTCTTGCTAGATACCCGTAGCAGCCACGTAAAACATGCAACAACAATTAGAGGACGTCTAACTTGTTTTTGCAGGGTATGCTGTGATATGATATGGCCAATTACATGATGTGATATATGTGATGTATGAGATGATCATGTGATGTATAGGTTATCACGACTTGCATGTCGATGAGTACGGCAACCGGTAGGAGCCATAGGGTTGTCTTTAATTATTGTATGACCTGCGTGTCAATCATTAAGCGCTATGTAATGCTTTACTTTAGCGCCAAACGGTAGCAATAGTAGTAGAAGCATGCAGGGCGTGACAACCCTGATGGCGACACATTGATGAAGATCAAGATGATGGAGATCATGGTGTCATGCCGGTGATGATGGAGATCATGTCAGTGCTTTCTAGATGGAGATCAGAAGCACAAGTTCATGGCCATATCTTGTCACTTATGATTTGCATGTGATGTTAATCCTTTTATGCACCTTGTTTTGGTTAGGATGACGGTAGGATTATACGGTGATCCCTCACTTAATTTCAAGATAAATTGTGTTTTCCCCGAGTGTGCACCATTGCAAAAGTTTGTCGTGTTGAGACACCACGTGATGATCGGGTGTGATAGACTCTATGTTCACATACCACGGGTGCAAGACAGATTTGTACACGCGGAAACACTCGGGTTAAACTTGACGAGCCTAGCATGTACAGACATGGCCTCAGAACACAAGAGACCGAAAGGTCAAACATGAGTCATATAGTAGATATGATCAACATGATGATGTTCACCATTGAAGCCACCTCAACTCACGTGATGATCAGACTTGAGTTGGTGGATATTGGATCATGTGTCACGCAGATGATCTGAGGGATGTCAATTTGAGTGGGAGTTCTTAAGTAATATGATTAATTGAACTCATTATCATGAACATAGTCAATAGTGTCTTTGCAAATTATGTCGTAGATTACTAGCTCATGCTGGAGCTCCCTTGTAATTTTATGTTCCTAGAGAAATAGAGTTGAAAGATGATGGTAGCAATATTGCGGACTGGGTCCATGATCTGAGGATTGTCCTTGTTGCTGCACAGGAAGGCTTATGTCCTTGATGCACCGCTCGGTGCGCCACCCCCTCTAGCATCGTCTGTAGATGTTGTGAACATCTGACAGGCACGTTCCGATGACTACTTGATAGTTTAGTGCATCATGCATTACGGCTTAGAATTGAGGCTCCAAAATGTTTTGAACGTCACGGAACATATGAGATGTTCTAAGAGCTGAGATTGTGATCTCAGGCTCATGCCCGTGTTGCGAGATATGAGATCTCCAACAAGATTCTCTGCTTGCAAGATGAAAGAGAATAGCTCAATCGTTGAGCATGTACTCAGATTGTCTGAGTACTACAAACGCTTGAATTGAGTGGGAGTTAATCTTCCAAATAAGATAGTGGTTGATATAGTTCTCCAAGTCACTGTCACTAAGCTACTAGAACTTGGTGATGAACTATAAATTGCCAGGGATAGAAATAATAATTCCCGAGCTATTCGCGATGTTTGACACCGCGAAGGTAGAAATCAAGAAAGAGCATCAAGTGTTGATGGTTAGTAAAACCACTAGTTTCGAGAAGGGCAAGGGCACAGAAGGAAACTTCATGGATGGTAAGCCAGTTGCTGCTCCAGTGAAGCAACCCATAGTTGAACCCAAAACCCGAGACTAAGTGCTTCGATTATGAGGAGGGCGGTCGCCGAAGCGGAACACCCCTAGATACTTGGTAGATGAGAAGGCTGGCAACGTCAACAGAAGTATATTTGATATGCGTGTTATTGATGTGTACCTTGCTAGTACTCCTAGTAGCACTTGGGTATAGGATACCAGTTCAGTTGTTGAATGTTAGTAACTCGAAGTAAAAGCTACGGAATAAACGGAGAACTAGATAAGTGTGAGGTGACGGTGTGTGTTGGAAAGGTTTCCAAGGTTGATGTGATCAACATCGCACGCTCTCTCTACCTTCGGGATTAGTGACGAACCTAAATGTTATTTGGTGTTTTGCGTTGATCATGAACGTGATTAGATCGTGTTTATTGCAACACGGTTATTCATTTGATTTAGAGAATAATGGTTATTCTGTTTGAATGAATAATACCTTCAATGGTCATGCACTCAATAAGAATGGTTTGTTGAATCTTGAGTGTAGTAATACACATGTTCGTAACATAGATGCCAAAAGATACAAAGTTAATAATGATAGAACCACATACTTGTGGCACTGCGGCTGAATGTCATATTGGTGTAAAGCGCATGAAGAAACTCCATACTGATGGATCTTTGGACTCATTCGATTTTGAATCGATTGAGACATGCAGACCATACCTTTTGGGTAAGATGACTAAACCCCGTTTTCCGGCTTGATGAAACGGGCAAATGACTTATTGGAAACAATACATGTTGATGTATACAGTCCAATGAGTGTTTGTAGCTTGCGGTGGATATCGTTATTTTCTTACCTTCACTGATGATTTGAGTGGATATAGTGTATATTTACTTAATGAAACACAAGTCTGAATCGTTTGAAAGGTTCAAGCAAATTCAGAGTGAAGTTTAAGATCATCATGACAAGAAGATAAAATGACTGCGATATGATCGTGGAGGTAAATATCTGAGTTACGAGTTTGGCATACAACTTAAGACAATGTGAAATTTGTTTCACAACTAAAACGCCACCTGGAACACCATAGTGTGATGGTGTGTCCGAACATCATGGTCATGCTCTATTGGACATGGTGCGTGCTATGATGTCTCTTATCGTTTTACTACTATAATTTTGGGGTTATGCATTAGAGACATCTACATTCACTTTAAATAGGGCACCATCTAAATCTTTTGAGATGACAGCGTGTGAATTATGGTTTGATAGAAACCTAAGCTGTCATTTCTTAATATTTGGGGCTGCGACACTTGTGTGGAAAATGTTTTCACCTAATGAGGTCGAACCCAAGGCGGACAAATGCATCTTCATAGAATACCCTAAGAGCAGTTGGGTGAACCTTCTATCTCAGATCCTAGTGCAAAGTGTTTGTTGCTTAAACGGATCCTTTCTCGAGGAAATGTTTCTCTCGAAAGAATTGAGTGGGAGGAAGATAGAACTTGATGAGGTTGTTGAACCTTTGTTCAACCAGAGAGTAGCGCAGCGCAGGAAGTTGTTTCTGTGAAGCCTACGTTAGTTGAAAAGGAAGTTAATGATGATTATCATGAAGCTTCAGGATCAAGTTACTATCGAACATCGTAGGTCAACAAGGATGTGTACTGCTCCTAAGTGGTACGACAACCCTGTCTTGGAGGTCATGTTGTTGGACAATGATGAACCTACGAGCTATGGAGAAGCGATGATGGGCGCGGATTCCGACAAATGTTTGGAGGCCATGAAATCTGAGATAGGATCCATGTATGAAAACCAAGTATAGACTTTGGTAGAATTGCTTGTTGGACGGCAGGTCGTTGAGTACAAATGGATCTGTAGAATGAAGACAGACGCTGATGGTAATTGTCACCATTTGTAAAGCTCGACTTGTTGCAAAGATGTTTGTGACAAGTTCAAGGAGTTGACTGCGATGAGACTTTCTCACTCGTAGCGATGCTAAAGTCTGTTGGAATTATGTTAGTAGTTGCTGCATTTTCAATTATGAAATCTGGCAGATGGATGTCAAAACATCGTTTCCTTAACAGTTTACTTGAGGGAAGGTTGTATGTGATACAACCAGAAGGTTTTGTCAGTCCTAAGGATGCTAAAAGGTGTGCAAGCTTCAGTGATCCTTCTATGGACTGAAGCAAGCATCTCGGAGTCGGAATATACGCTTTGATGAGGTGATCAAATTTTGAGGTTTATACACAGTTTGTGAGAAACTTGTATTTACAGTAAAGTGAGTGGGAGCACTATAGAATTTCTGATAAGTATATGTGGATGACATATTGTTGATCGGAAATAATGTAGAATTTCTGGAGAGCATAAATGGTTGTTTGAAAAGTGATTTTCAAAGGAAGACCTGGATAAAACTACCTAATTGTTGAGCATCAAGATCTATAGAGATAGATCAAGATGCTTGATGAGACTTTCAATGAGTACATACCTTGACAAGATTTTGAAAGAGTTCAAAATGGATCAGTCAGAGAAAGAGTTCTCGCTGATTTGTAAGGTGTGAAGTTGAGTGAGACTCAAAGCTCGACAACGGCAGAAGAAAGAGAAAGGACGAATGTCATCCCCTATGCCTTAGCCATAGGCTCTGTATAGTATGCCATGCTGTGTACCGCACCTGTGTGTGTATTGCCATGAGTTAGTCAAGGGGTACAAGAGTGATCCAGGAGTGGATCACTGGACAGCAGTCAAGATTATCCTTAGTAACTAAAAGACTAAGGAGATGTTTCTCGATTATGGAGGTGCTAAAGAGTTCGTTCTAAAGAGTTACGTCGATGCAAGCTTTAACACCGATCCGGATGACTCGTTGTAGCAGTCTGGATGCGTATAGTGGAGCAGCCATTTGGAATAGTACCAAGTGGAGTGTGGTAGCAGTGTTTACAGTTTGACATAGAGATTGGCAAAGTACACATGGATCTGAATGTCGCAGACCCATTGACTATAAAGACCTCTCTCACATGCAAAGCATGATCGAGCCCCAGAACTCACTGGGTGTTAGATTCATAACAATGCGAATCACATGGTGATGTGAACTAGATTATTGACTCTAGTGCAAGTGGGAGACTGTTGGAAATATGCCCTAGAGGCACTAATAAATTAGTTATTATTATATTTCCTTGTTCATGACAAACGTTTATTATCCATGCTATAATTGTATTGATCGGAGACTTAAATGCATGTGTGGATACATAGACAAAACCATGTCCCTAGTATGCCTCTAATGGACTAGCTCGTTGATCAAAGGATGGTTGAGGTTTCCTAGCCATGGACATGAAATGTCATTTGATAACGAGATCACATCATTAGGAGAATGATGTGATGGACAAGACCCAAACTACAAACGTAGCATATGATCGTGTCAGTTTATTGCTACTGTTTTCTGCATGTCAAGTATATGTTCTTATGACCATGAGATCATGCAACTCACGGATATAGGAGGAGTTCCTTGTGTGTATCAAACGTCACAACGTAACTGGGTGACTATAAAGGTGCTCTACAGGTATCTCCGATGGTTTCTGTTGAGTTGGCATGGATCGAGCCTGGGATTTGTTACTCCGTGTGACGGAGAGGTATCTCAGGGCCCACTTGGTAAAGCAAGATCACAAACAAGCCGTGCAAGAAATGTGGCTAAGTGTTAGTCACGGGATCTTGTATTACGGAACGAGTAAAGAGACTTGCCAGTAACGAGGTTGAACTAGGTATAGAGATACCGACGATCGAATCTCGGGCAAGTAACATACCGAAGAACAAAGGGAACGTTATATGGGATTAACTGAATCCTTGACATAGAGGTTCGACCGATAAAGATCTTCGTAGAATATGTAGGAACCAATGTGGACGTCCAGGTCCCGCCATTGTTTATTGGCCATAGAGGTGTCTCGGTCATGTCTACATAGTTCTCGAACCCGCAGGGTCTGCACACTTAAGGTTTGGTGACGTTTCGGTAGTGTAGAGTTATGTATGGTGGTGACCGAAGGTTGTTTGCTGTCCCGGATGAGATCCTGGACGTCACGAGGAGCTCCGGAATGGTCTGGAGGTAAAGATTGACATATAGGAAGTCCTAGTTTGGTCGCCGGAAAAGTTCCGGGCTCATCGGTAGTGTATCGGGAGTGCCGGTAGTGTACCGGGAGACTTCCGGGTGGGGTATTTCGACCCCAAGAGGTCCATGGGCTGTGGGATAATAATAACCAGCCCTAAGTGGGGTGGGGAAACAGCCACAAAGTCCCATGGCGCAGGAGGAGAAAGTCCTAAAGGAAAAAGTGGAAAATCAGCCAATAGGGAGCAATCCTAGTCCAACTAGGATTGGAGAAGGAAAGTCCTTCTCTCCCTCCCTCTTGTGGCCGAATTGGCTAGGCCTTGCGCCAGCCCTCGTCCTCCTCCTCTCCTCCTTTATATACAGAATTTCCGGCCACGTGCTACCCGTTTCACCGGTGCACAGTTTCTCCTCTAGATCGGTTTTCCGCAGCGCTTAGGCGAAGCCCTGCCGGAATCACTCCACCACCATCACCGGAGCGCCGTCACGGTGCCAGTGAACTCTCTCTCCTCTCCACCTCCTCTTGCTGGATCAAGACGGTGGAGATCATCATCAAGCTACACGTGTGCTGAACGCGGAGGTGTCGTATGTTCGGCGGTAGATTGGAAGGACCGTGATCGAGATCGCGAGACGGTTCATGATGAGATCGCGGAACGGATCATGATGAGTTCGCGGGACAGATCGTGATCAAGATCATGAGACGGATCGTGATGAGATCGCGGGACGGATCATGATGAGTTCATGGGACAGATCGTGATTGGATCGCGGGACGGATCATGATGAGAGCGCGGGACGCACGGCGATTTGGATCGCGAAGATGTTCGACTACACCAACCGCGTTTCTTAATGCTTCCCGCTTAGCGATCTACAAGGGTATGTAGATCCACTCTCCCTCTCGTAGATGCTCATCAACATGGATAGGTTGCATGTGCGTAGGAAATTTTTTGTTTCCCATGCGACGTTCCCCAACAGAGAGGGTTACGGCAAAAACTGGATGCACTTCGTGTACAAATAGGACAATCCCTTTCGAAGTATGAGGGTTTCGGACGAAAACTCATCTATTACAAAGAGATTTCATTTTTAATAACTTATTTTAACTCCATAATTTTGGTGTGTTCAATATGCACCATTCAAAGGCACGTCATCAATTTTCAACCCTTTCTGACTTCATTTGATATTTGTCATGCATTTAATGACTTATTTTGAGCCAAATGACCCTAAATTTGAAAAGTAGTACAAATGAACTCTGAAAAGGTTGTAACTTTGCATAACATTATAATTTTTCACCCACATAACAACTTCTAAAGAGTTCAAAGGGTTACGGCAAAAACTGGATGCACTTCGTGTACAAATTGAACAATCCCTTTCGAAGTATGAGGTTTTCGAACGAAAACTCATCTATTACAAAGGGATTTCATTTTTAGTAACTTATTTTAACTCCATACTTTTTGTGTGTTCAATATGCACCATTCAAAGGCTCATCATCAATTTTCAACCCTTTCTGACTTCATTTGATATTTTTCATGCATTTATTGATTTATTTTGAGGTAAATGACCCTGAATTTGAAAAGCAGTACAAATGAACTTTGAAAAGGTTGTAACTTGGCATGACATCATAATTTCACCCACATAGCAACTTATAAAGAGTTGTGAGTGTTACGGCAAAAAAAGGATGCACTTCGTGTACAAATTGGACAATATCTTTCGAAGTATGTGAGTTTCGAACGAAAACTCATCTATTACAAAGGGATTACATTTTTAATAACTTATTTTAACTCCATACTTTCTTTGTGTTTAATATGCACCATTCAAAGGCACATCATCAATTTTCAACCCTTTCTGACTTCATTCGATATTTTTAATGCATTTAATGATTTATTTTGAGCTAAATGACCCTGAATTTGAAAAGCAATACAAATGAACTCTGAAAAGGTTGTAACTTGGCATGACATCATAATTTCACCCACATAGCAACTTCTAAAGAGTTGAGAGGGGTACGGCAGAAACTTGATGCACTTCGTGTACAAATTGGACAATCCCTTTCGAAGTATAAGGGTTTCGGACGAAAACACATCTATTACAAAGGGATTTCATTTTTAATAACTTATTTTAAATCCATACTTTTTGTGTGTTCAATATGCACCATTCAAAGGCACATCATCAATTTGCAACCCTTTCTGACATCATTTGATATTTTTCATGCATTTATTAATTTATTTTTAGCTAAATGACACTGAATTTAAAAAGCAGTACAAATGAACTCTGAAAAGGCTGTAACTTGGCATGACATCATAATTTCACCCACATAGCAACTTATAAAGAGTTGTGAGTGTTACGGCAAAAACTGGATGCACTTCGTGTACAAATTGGACAATATCACTTTCGAAGTATGAGGGTTTCGAACGAAAACTCATCTATTACAAAGGGATTACATTTTTAATAACTTATTTTAACTCCATAATTTCTGTATGTTTAATATGCACCATTCAAAGGCACATCATCAATTTTCAACCCTTTCTAACTTCATTTGATATGTTTCATGCATTTAATGATTTACTTTGAGCCAAATGACCCTAAATTTGGAAAGCAATACAAATGAACTCTGAAAAGGTTCTAACTTTGCATGACATTATAATTTTGCACCCACATAACAACTTCTAAAGAGTTGAGAGGGTTACGGCAAAAACTGGATGCACTTCGTCTACAAATTGGACAATCCCTTTCAAAGTATGAGGTTTTCGGACGAAAACTCATCTATTACAAAGGGATTTCATTTTTAATAACTTAGTTTAACTCCATACTTTTTGTGTGTTCAATATGCACCATTCAAAGGCACATCATCAATTTTCGACCCATTCTGACTTCATTTGATATTTTTCATGCATTTAATGATTTATTTTGAGCTAAATGACCCTGGATTTTAAAAGCAGTACCAATGAACTCTGAAAAGGTTGCAAATTGTCATTGCATCATAATTTGACCCAAATAACAACTTCTAAAGAGTTGAGGGTTACGGCAAAAACTCGATGCACTTCGTGTACAAATTGGACAATCTCTTTCGAAGTATGAGGGACTCGAGCAAAAACTCATCTATTACAAAGGGATTTCATTTTTAATAACTTATTTTAACTCCATACTTTTTGTGTGTTCAATATGCGCCAGTCAAAGGCACATCACCAATTTTCAACCCTTTTTGACTTCATTTGATATTTTTCATGCATTTAATGATTTATTTTGAGCTAAATGACCCTGAATTTGAAAAGCAAGACAAATGAACTTTGAAAAGGTTGTAACTTGGCATGACATCACAATTTCACCCACATAGCAACTTCTAAAGAGGTGAGAGTGTTACGACAAAAACTGGATGCACTACGTGTACAAATTGGACAATCCCTTTCCAAGTATGAGGTTTTCGGACGAAAACTCATCTATTACAAAGGGATTACATTTTTAATAACATATTTTAAGTACATACTTTTTGTGTGTTCAATGTGCACCTTTCAAAGGCACATCATCAATTTTCAACCCTTTCTAACTTCATTTGATATTTTTCATGCATTTAATGATTTATTTTGAGCTAAATGACCCTGAATGTGAAAAGCAATACAAATGAACTCTAAAAAGGTTGTAACTTGGCATGACATCGTAATTTCATCCACATAACAACTTCTAAAGAGGTGAGAGGGTTACGGCAAAAACTGGATGCACTGCTTGTACAAATTGGACAACCCTTTCGAAGTATGAGAGTTTCGGACGAAAACTCATCTATTACAAAGGGATTTCAGTTTTAATAAATTATTTTAACTCCATACTTTTTGTGTGTTCAATATGCACCATTCAAAGGCACATCGTGAATTTTCAACCCTTTCTGACCTCATTTGATCTTTTTCATGCATTTATTGGTTTATTTTGAGCTAAATGACCCTAAATTTTAAAAGCAGTACAAATGAACTTTGAAAAGGTTGTAACTTGGCATGACATCATAATTTCACCCACATAGCAAATTATAAAGAGTTGTGAGTGTTACGGCAAAAACTGGATGCACTTCGGGTACAAATTGGACAATATCTTTCGAAGTATATGAGTTTCGAACGAAAACTCATCTATTACAAAGGGATTACATTTTTAATAACTTATTTTAACTCCATAATTTCTTTGTGTTTAATATGCACCATTCAAAGGCACATCATCAATTTTCAAACCTTTCTGACTTCATTTGATATTTTTCATGCATTTCATGATTTATTTTGAGCTAAATGACCCTGAATTTGAAAAGCAATACAACTGAATTCTGAAAAGGTTGTATCTTTGCATGACATCATAATTTCACCCACATAACAACTTCTAAAGAGTTGAGAGGGTTACGGCAAAAACTGGATGCACTTGGTGTACAAATTGGACAATCTCTTTCGAAGTATCAGGGTTTCGGACGAAAACTCATCTATTACAAAGGGATTTCATTTTTAATAACTTATTTTAACTCCATAATTTTTGTGTGTTCAATATGCACCATTCAAAGGCATTTCACCAATTTTCAACCCTTTCTGACTTCATTTGATATTTTTCAGGCATTTAATGATTTATTTTGAGCTAAATGACCCTGAATTTGAAAAGCAGTACAAATGAACTCTGAAAAGTTTGTAACTTGGCATGACATCATAATTTCACTCACATAGCAACTTCTAAAGAGTTGAGACTATTACGGCAAAAACTGGATGCACTTCGTGTACAAATTGGACAATCTCTTTTGAAGTACGAGGGTTTCGGACGAAAACATATCTATTACAAAGGGATTACATTTTTAATAACATATTTTAACTCCATACTTTCTGTATGTTTAATATGCACCATTCAAAGGCACATCATCAATTTTCAACCCTTTCTGACTTCATTTGATATGTTTCATGCATTTAATGATTTATTTTGAGCCAAATGACCCTAAATTTGAAAAGCAATACAAATGAACTTTGAAAAGGTTCTAACTTTGCATGACATTATAATTTTTCACCCACATAACAACTTCTAAAGAGATGAGAGGGTTACGGCAAAAACTGGACGCACTTCGTCTACAAATTGGACAATCCCTTTCAAAGTTTGAGGTTTTCGGACGAAAACTCATCTATTACAAAGGGATTTCATTTTTAATAACTTAGTTTAACTCCATACTTTTTGTGTGTTCAATATGCACCATTCAAAGGCACATCATCAATTTTCGACCCATTCTGACTTCATTTGATATTTTTCATGCATTTAATGATTTATTTTGAGCTAAATGACCCTGGATTTTAAAAGCAGTACCAATGAACTCTAAAAAGGTTGTAAATTGTCATTGCATCATAATTTGACCCAAATAACAACTTCTAAAGAGTTGAGGGTTACGGCAAAAACTCGATGCACTTCGTGTACAAATTGGACAATCTCTTTCGAAGTATGAGGGACTCGGGCAAAAACTCATCTATTACAAAGGGATTTCATTTTTAATAACTTATTTTAACTCCATACTTTTTGTGTGTTCAATATGCGCCAGTCAAAGGCACATCACCAATTTTCAACCCTTTTTGACTTCATTTGATATTTTTCATGCATTTAATGATTTATTTTGAGCTAAATGACCCTGAATTTGAAAAGCAGGACAAATGAACTTTGAAAAGGTTGTAACTTGGCATGACATCACAATTTCACCCACATAGCAACTTCTAAAGAGGTGAGAGTGTTACAGCAAAAACTGGATGCACTACGTGTACAAATTGGAAAATCCCTTCCAAAGTATGAGGTTTTCGGACGAAAACTCATCTATTACAAAGGGATTAAATTTTTAATAACATATTTTAAGTCCATACTTTTTGTGTGTTCAATGTGCATCTTTCAAAGGCACATCATCAATTTTCAACCCTTTCTGACTTCATTTGATATTTTTCATGCATTTAATGATTTATTTTGAGCTAAATGACCCTGAATTTGAAAAGCAATACAAATGAACTCTGAAAAGGTTGTAACTTGGCATGACATCGTAATTTCATCCACATAACAACTTCTAAAGAGGTGAGAGGGTTACGGCAAAAACTGGATGCACTGCTTGTACAAATTGGACAACCCTTTCGAAGTATGAGAGTTTCGGACGAAAACTCATCTATTACAAAGGGATTTCAGTTTTAATAAATTATTTTAACTCCATACTTTTTGTGTGTTCAATATGCACCATTCAAAGGCACATCGTGAATTTTCAACCCTTTCTGACCTCATTTGATCTTTTTCATGCATTTATTGGTTTATTTTGAGCTAAATGACCCTAAATTTTAAAAGCAGTACAAATGAACTTTGAAAAGGTTGTAACTTGGCATGACATCATAATTTCACCCACATAGCAAATTATAAAGAGTTGTGAGTGTTACGGCAAAAACTGGATGCACTTCGGGTACAAATTGGACAATATCTTTCGAAGTATATGAGTTTCGAACGAAAACTCATCTATTACAAAGGGATTACATTTTTAATAACTTATTTTAACTCCATAATTTCTTTGTGTTTAATATGCACCATTCAAAGGCACATCATCAATTTTCAAACCTTTCTGACTTCATTTGATATTTTTCATGCATTTCATGATTTATTTTGAGCTAAATGACCCTGAATTTGAAAAGCAATACAACTGAATTCTGAAAAGGTTGTATCTTTGCATGACATCATAATTTCACCCACATAACAACTTCTAAAGAGTTGAGAGGGTTACGGCAAAAACTGGATGCACTTGGTGTACAAATTGGACAATCTCTTTCGAAGTATCAGGGTTTCGGACGAAAACTCATCTATTACAAAGGGATTTCATTTTTAATAACTTATTTTAACTCCATAATTTTTGTGTGTTCAATATGCACCATTCAAAGGCATTTCACCAATTTTCAACCCTTTCTGACTTCATTTGATATTTTTCAGGCATTTAATGATTTATTTTGAGCTAAATGACCCTGAATTTGAAAAGCAGTACAAATGAACTCTGAAAAGTTTGTAACTTGGCATGACATCATAATTTCACTCACATAGCAACTTCTAAAGAGTTGAGACTATTACGGCAAAAACTGGATGCACTTCGTGTACAAATTGGACAATCTCTTTTGAAGTACGAGGGTTTCGGACGAAAACACATCTATTACAAAGGGATTACATTTTTAATAACATATTTTAACTCCATACTTTCTGTATGTTTAATATGCACCATTCAAAGGCACATCATCAATTTTCAACCCTTTCTGACTTCATTTGATATGTTTCATGCATTTAATGATTTATTTTGAGCCAAATGACCCTAAATTTGAAAAGCAATACAAATGAACTTTGAAAAGGTTCTAACTTTGCATGACATTATAATTTTTCACCCACATAACAACTTCTAAAGAGATGAGAGGGTTACGGCAAAAACTGGATGCACTTCGTCTACAAATTGGACAATCCCTTTCAAAGTTTGAGGTTTTCGGACGAAAACTCATCTATTACAAAGGGATTTCATTTTTAATAACTTAGTTTAACTCCATACTTTTTGTGTGTTCAATATGCACCATTCAAAGGCACATCATCAATTTTCGACCCATTCTGACTTCATTTGATATTTTTCATGCATTTAATGATTTATTTTGAGCTAAATGACCCTGGATTTTAAAAGCAGTACCAATGAACTCTAAAAAGGTTGTAAATTGTCATTGCATCATAATTTGACCCAAATAACAACTTCTAAAGAGTTGAGGGTTACGGCAAAAACTCGATGCACTTCGTGTACAAATTGGACAATCTCTTTCGAAGTATGAGGGACTCGGGCAAAAACTCATCTATTACAAAGGGATTTCATTTTTAATAACTTATTTTAACTCCATACTTTTTGTGTGTTCAATATGCGCCAGTCAAAGGCACATCACCAATTTTCAACCCTTTTTGACTTCATTTGATATTTTTCATGCATTTAATGATTTATTTTGAGCTAAATGACCCTGAATTTGAAAAGCAGGACAAATGAACTTTGAAAAGGTTGTAACTTGGCATGACATCACAATTTCACCCACATAGCAACTTCTAAAGAGGTGAGAGTGTTACAGCAAAAACTGGATGCACTACGTGTACAAATTGGACAATCCCTTCCAAAGTATGAGGTTTTCGGACGAAAACTCATCTATTACAAAGGGATTAAATTTTTAATAACATATTTTAAGTCCATACTTTTTGTGTGTTCAATGTGCATCTTTCAAAGGCACATCATCAATTTTCAACCCTTTCTGACTTCATTTGATATTTTTCATGCATTTAATGATTTATTTTGAGCTAAATGACCCTGAATTTGAAAAGCAATACAAATGAACTCTGAAAAGGTTGTAACTTGGCATGACATCGTAATTTCATCCACATAACAACTTCTAAAGAGGTGAGAGGGTTACGGCAAAAACTGGATGCACTGCGTGTACAAATTGGACAACCCTTTCGAAGTATGAGAGTTTCGGACGAAAACTCATCTATTACAAAGGGATTTCAGTTTTAATAAATTATTTTAACTCCATACTTTTTGTGTGTTCAATATGCACCATTCAAAGGCACATCGTGAATTTTCAACCCTTTCTGACCTCATTTGATCTTTTTCATGCATTTATTGGTTTATTTTGAGCTAAATGACCCTGAATTTGAAAAGCAGTACAAATGAACTTTGAAAAGGTTGTAACTTGGCATGACATCATAATTTGACCCACATAGCAAATTATAAAGAGTTGTGAGTGTTACGGCAAAAACTGGATGCACTTCGGGTACAAATTGGACAATATCTTTCGAAGTATATGAGTTTCGAACGAAAACTCATCTATTACAAAGGGATTACATTTTTAATAACTTATTTTAACTCCATAATTTATTTGTGTTTAATATGCACCATTCAAAGGCACATCATCAATTTTCAAACCTTTCTGACTTCATTTGATATTTTTCATGCATTTCATGATTTATTTTGAGCTAAATGACCCTGAATTTGAAAAGCAATACAACTGAATTCTGAAAAGGTTGTATCTTTGCATGACATCAAAATTTCACCCACATAACAACTTCTAAAGAGTTGAGAGGGTTACGGCAAAAACTGGATGCACTTGGTGTACAAATTGGACAATCTCTTTCGAAGTATCAGGGTTTCGGACGAAAACTCATCTATTACAAAGGGATTTCATTTTTAATAACTTATTTTAACTCCATAATTTTTGTGTGTTCAATATGCACCATTCAAAGGCATTTCACCAATTTTCAACCCTTTCTGACTTCATTTGATATTTTTCAGGCATTTAATGATTTATTTTGAGCTAAATGACCCTGAATTTGAAAAGCAGTACAAATGAACTCTGAAAAGTTTGTAACTTGGCATGACATCATAATTTCACGCACATAGCAACTTCTAAAGAGTTGAGACTATTACGGCAAAAACTGGATGCACTTCGTGTACAAATTGGACAATCTCTTTTGAAGTACGAGGGTTTCGGACGAAAACACATCTATTACAAAGGGATTACATTTTTAATAACATATTTTAACTCCATACTTTCTGTATGTTTAATATGCACCATTCAAAGGCACATCATCAATTTTCAACCCTTTCTGACTTCATTTGATATGTTTCATGCATTTAATGATTTATTTTGAGCCAAATGACCCTAAATTTGAAAAGCAATACAAATGAACTTTGAAAAGGTTCTAACTTTGCATGACATTATAATTTTTCACCCACATAACAACTTCTAAAGAGATGAGAGGGTTACGGCAAAAACTGGATGCACTTCGTCTACAAATTGGACAATCCCTTTCAAAGTTTGAGGTTTTCGGACGAAAACTCATCTATTACAAAGGGATTTCATTTTTAATAACTTAGTTTAACTCCATACTTTTTGTGTGTTCAATATGCACCATTCAAAGGCACATCATCAATTTTCGACCCATTCTGACTTCATTTGATATTTTTCATGCATTTAATGATTTATTTTGAGCTAAATGACCCTGGATTTTAAAAGCAGTACCAATGAACTCTGAAAAGGTTGTAAATTGTCATTGCATCATAATTTGACCCAAATAACAACTTCTAAAGAGTTGAGGGTTACGGCAAAAACTCGATGCACTTCGTGTACAAATTGGACAATCTCTTTCGAAGTATGAGGGACTCGGGCAAAAACTCATCTATTACAAAGGGATTTCATTTTTAATAACTTATTTTAACTTCATACTTTTTGTGTGTTCAATATGCGCCAGTCAAAGGCACATCACCAATTTTCAACCCTTTTTGACTTCATTTGATATTTTTCATGCATTTAATGATTTATTTTGAGCTAAATGACCCTGAATTTGAAAAGCAGGACAAATGAACTTTGAAAAGGTTGTAACTTGGCATGACATCACAATTTCACCCACATAGCAACTTCTAAAGAGGTGAGAGTGTTACAGCAAAAACTGGATGCACTACGTGTACAAATTGGACAATCCCTTTCAAAGTATGAGGTTTTCGGACGAAAACTCATCTATTACAAAGGGATTACATTTTTAATAACATATTTTAAGTCCATACTTTTTGTGTGTTCAATGTGCACCTTTCAAAGGCACATCATCAATTTTCAACCCTTTCTGACTTCATTTGATATTTTTCATGCATTTAATGATTTATTTTGAGCTAAATGACCCTGAATGTGAAAAGCAATACAAATGAACTCTGAAAAGGTTGTAACTTGGCATGACATCATAATTTCATCCACATAACAACTTCTAAAGAGGTGAGAGGGTTACGGCAAAAACTGAATGCACTTCGTGTACAAATTGGACAACCCTTTCGAAGTATGAGAGTTTCGGACGAAAACTCATCTATTACAAAGGAATTTAGTTTTAATAACTTATTTTAACTCCATACTTTTTGTGTGTTCAATATGCACCATTCAAAGGCACATCGTGAATTTTCAACCCTTTTTGACCTCATTTGATCTTTTTCATGCATTTATTGGTTTATTTTAAGCTAAATGACCCTGAATTTGAAAAGCAAGACAAATGAACTTTGAAAAGGTTGTAACTTGGCATGACATCACAATTTCACCCACATAGCAACTTCTAAAGAGGTGAGAGTGTTACGGCAAAAACTGGATGCACTACGTGTACAAATTGGACAATCCCTTTCAAAGTATGAGGTTTTCGGACGAAAACTCATCTATTACAAAGGGATTACATTTTTAATAACATATTTTAAGTCCATACTTTTTGTGTGTTCAATGTGCACCTTTCAAAGGCACATCATCAATTTTCAACCCTTTCTGACTTCATTTGATATTTTTCATGCATTTAATGATTTATTTTGAGCTAAATGACCCTGAATGTGAAAAGCAATACAAATGAACTCTGGAAAGGTTGTAACTTGGCATGACATCGTAATTTCATCCACATAACAACTTCTAAAGAGGTGAGAGGGTTACGGCAAAAACTGGATGCACTTCGTGTACAAATTGGACAACCCTTTCGAAGTATGAGAGTTTCGGACGAAAACTCATCTATTACGAAGGGATTTAGTTTTAATAACTTATTTTAACTCCATACTTTTTGTGTGTTCAGTATGCACCATTCAAAGGCACATCGTGAATTTTCAACCCTTTCTGACCTTATTTGATCTTTTTCATGCATTTATTGGTTTATTTTGAGCTAAATGACCCTGAATTTGAAAAGCAGTACAAATGAACTTCGAAAAGGTTGTAACTTGGCATGACATCATATTTTCACCCACATAGCAAATTATAAAGAGTTGTGAGTGTTACGGCAAAAACTGGATGCACTTCGGGTACAAATTGGACAATATCTTTCGAAGTATATGAGTTTCGAACGAAAACTCATCTATTACAAAGGGATTACATTTTTAATAACTTATTTTAACTCCATACTTTCTTTGTGTTTAATATGCACCATTCAAAGGCACATCATCAATTTTCAAACCTTTCTGACTTCATTTGATATTTTTCATGCATTTCATGATTTATTTTGAGCTAAATGACCCTGAATTTGAAAAGCAATACAACTGAACTCTGAAAAGGTTGTATCTTTGCATGACATCATAATTTCACCCACATAACAACTTCTAAAGAGTTGAGAGGGTTACGGCAAAAACTGGATGCACTTGGTGTACAAATTGGACAATCTCTTTCGAAGTATCAGGGTTTCGGACGAAAACTCATCTATTACAAAGGGATTTCATTTTTAATAACTTATTTTAACTCCATAATTTTTGTGTGTTCAATATGCACCATTCAAAGGCATTTCACCAATTTTCAACCCTTTCTGACTTCATTTGATATTTTTCAGGCATTTAATGATTTATTTTGAGCTAAATGACCCTGAATTTGAAAAGCAGTACAAATGAACTCTGAAAAGTTTGTAACTTGGCATGACATCATAATTTCACCCACATAGCAACTTCTGAAGAGTTGAGACTATTACGGCAAAAACTGGATGCACTTCGTGTACAAATTGGACAATCTCTTTTGAAGTACGAGGGTTTCGGACGAAAACACATCTATTACAAAGGGATTACATTTTTAATAACATATTTTAACTCCATACTTTCTGTATGTTTAATATGCACCATTCAAAGGCACATCATCAATTTTCAACCCTTTCTGACTTCATTTGATATGTTTCATGCATTTAATGATTTATTTTGAGCCAAATGACCCTAAATTTGAAAAGCAATACAAATGAACTCTGAAAAGGTTCTAACTTTGCATGACATTATAATTTTTCACCCACATAACAACTTCTAAAGAGTTGAGAGGGTTACGGCAAAAAATGGATGCACTTCGTCTACAAATTGGACAATCCCTTTCAAAGTATGAGGTTTTCGGACGAAAACTCATCTATTACAAAGGGATTTCATTTTTAATAACTTAGTTTAACTCCATACTTTTTGTGTGTTCAATATGCACCATTCAAAGGCACATCATCAATTTTCGACCCATTCTGACTTCATTTGATATTTTTCATGCATTTAATGATTTATTTTGAGCTAAATGACCCTGGATTTTAAAAGCAGTACCAATGAACTCTGAAAAGGTTGTAAATTGTCATTGCATCATAATTTGACCCAAATAACAACTTCTAAAGAGTTGAGGGTTACGGCAAAAACTCGATGCACTTCGTGTACAAATTGGACAATCTCTTTCGAAGTATGAGGGACTCGGGAAAAAACTCATCTATTACAAAGGGATTTCATTTTTAATAACTTCTTTTAACTCCATACTTTTTGGGTGTTCAGTATGCACCATTCAAAGGCACATCACCAATTTTCAACCCTTTCTGACTTCATTTGATATTTTTCAAGCATTCAATGATTTATTTTGAGCTAAATGACCCTGAATTTGAAAAGCAATACAAATGAACTCTAAAATGGTTGTAACTTTGCATGCCATCATAATTTCACCCACATAATTGATAGGGTTACGGCAAAAACTTGATGCACTTCGTGTACAAATTGGACAAGCCCTTTCAAAGTATGAGGGTTTTAGACGAAAACTCATCTATTACAAAGGGATTTCATTTTTAATAACTTATTTTAAATCCAGAATTTTTGTGTATTCAATATGCACCATTCAAAGGCACATCATCAATTTTCAACCCTTTCTGACTTCATTTGATATTTTTCAAGCATTTAATGATTTATTTTGAGCTAAATGACCCTGAATTTGAAAAGCAGTACAAATGAACTCTGAAAAGGTTGTAACTTGGCATGACATCATAATTTCACCCAAATAACAATTTCTAAAGAGTTGAGGGTTACGGCAAAAACTCGATGCACTTCGTGTACAAATTGGACAATCTCTTTCGAAGTATGAGGGACTCGGGCAAAAACTCATCTATTACAAAGGGATTTTATTTTTAATAACTTATTTTAACTCCATACTTTTTGGGTCTTCAGTATGCACCATTCAAGGCACATCACCAATTTTCAACCCTTTCTGACTTCATTTGATATTTTTCAAGCATTTAATGATTTATTTTGAGCTAAATGACCTTGAATTTGAAAAGCAGTACAAATGAACTCTGAAAAGGTTGTAACTTGGCATGACATCATAATTTCACCCACATAACAACTTCTAAAGTGTTGAGACTATTACGGCAAAAACTGGATGCACTTCGTGTACAAATTGGACAATCTCTTTGGAAGTATGAGGGTTTCGGACGAAAACTCATCTATTACAAAGGGATTACATTTTTAATAACATATTTTAACTCCATACTTTTTGTGTGTTCAATATGCACCATTCAAAGGCACATCATCAATTTTCAACCCTTTCTGACTTCATTTGATATTTTTCATGTATTTAATGATTTATTTTGAGCTAAATGACCCTGAAGTTGAAAAGCAATACAAATGAACTCTTAAAAGGTTCTAACTTGGCATGACATCATAACTTCACCCACATAGCAACTTCTAAAGAGTTGAGAGTGTTACGGCAAAAACTGGATGCACTTCGTGTACAAATTGGACAATCTCTTTGGAAGTATGAGGGTTTGGGACGAAAACTCATCTATTACAAAGGGATTACATTTTTAATAACATATTTTAAGTCCATACTTTTTGTGTGTCCAATGTGCACCTTTCAAAGGCACATCACCAGTTTTCAACCCTTTCTAACTTCATTTGATATATTTCAAGCATTTAATGATTTATTTTGAGCTAAATGAACCTGAATTTTAAAAGCAACACAAATGAACTCTGAAAAGGTTGTAACTTGGCATGACATCATAATTCCATCCACATAACAACTTCTAAAGAGTTGAGAGGGTTACGGCAAAAACTGGATGCACTTCGTGTACAAATTGGACAATCCCTTTCGAAGTATGAGGGTTTCGGACGAAAACTCATCTATTACAAAGGGATTTCATTTTTAATAACTTATTTTAAATCCATACTTTTTGTGTGTACAATATGCACCATTCAAAGGCACATCATCAATTTTCAACCCTTTCTGACTTTATTTGATATTTTTCATGTATTTAATGATTTATTTTGAGCTAAATGACCCTGAAGTTGAAAAGCAATACAAATGAACTCTTAAAAGGTTCTAACTTGGCATGACATGATAACTTCACCCACATAGCAACTTCTAAAGAGTTGAGAGTGTTACGGCAAAAACTGGATGCACTTCGTGTACAAATTGGACAATCTCTTTGGAAGTATGAGGGTTTGGGACGAAAACTCATCTATTACAAAGGGATTACATTTTTAATAACATATTTTAAGTCCATACTTTTTGTGTGTTCAATGTGCACCTTTCAAAGGCACATCACCAATTTTCAACCCTTTCTAACTTCATTTGATATATTTCAAGCATTTAATGATTTATTTTGAGCTAAATGACCCTGAATTTTAAAAGCAACACAAATGAGCTCTGAAAAGGTTGTAACTTGTCATGACATCATAATTTCATCCACATAACAACTTCTAAAGAGTTGAGAGGGTTACGGCAAAAACTGGATGCACTTCGTGTACAAATTGGACAATCCCTTTCGAAGTATGAGGGTTTCGGACGAAAACTCATCTATTACAAAGGGATTTCATTTTTAATAACTTATTTTAAATCCATACTTTTTGTGTGTACAATATGCACCATTGAAAGGCACATCATCAATTTTCAACCCTTTCTGACTTCATTTGATATTTTTCATGCATTTATTGATTTATTTTGAGCTAAATGACCTAGAATTTGAAAAGCAGTACAAATGAATTTGAAAAGGTTGTAACTTGGCATGACACCATAATTTCACCCACATAGCAACTTATCAAGAGTTGTGAGTGTTACGGCAAAAACTGGATGCACTTCGTGTACAAATTGGACAATTTCTTTTGAAGTATGTGAGTTTCGAACGAAAACTCATCTATTACAAAGGAATTACATTTTTAATAACTTATTTTAACTCCATACTTTTTTGTATTTAATATGCACCATTCAAAGGCACATCATCAATTTCCATCCCTTTCTGACTTCATTTGATATTTTTCATGCATTTAATGATTTACTTTGAGCTAAATGACCCTGAACTTGAAAAGCAATACAAATGAACTCTTAAAAGGTTGTAAGTTTGCATGACATCATAATTTCACCCACATAACAACTTCTAAATACTTGAGAAGGTTGCGACAAAAACTTGATGCACTTCGTGTACAAATTGGACAATCCCTTTCGAAGTATGAGGGTTTCAGACGAAAACTAATCTATTACAAAGGGATTTCATTTTTAATAACTTATTTTAAATCCATACTTTGTGTGTGTTCAATATGCACCTTTCAAAGGCACATCATCAATTTTCAACCCTTTCTAACTTCATTTGATATTTTTCATGCATTTAATGATTTATTTTGAGCTAAATGACCCTGAATTTGAAAAGCAACACAAATGAACTCTGAAAAGGTTGTAAGTTGGCATTACATCATAATTTCATCCACATAACAACTTCTAAAGAGTTGAGAGGGTTACGGCAAAAACTGGATGCACTTCGTGTACAAATTGGACAATCCCTTTCGAAGTATGGGGGTTTCGGACGAAAACTCATCTATTACTAAGGGATTTCATTTTTAATAACTTATTTTTAATCCATACTTTTTATGTGTACAATATGCACCATTTAAAGGCACATCATCAATTTTCAACCCTTTCTCACTTCATTTGATATTTTTCATGCATTTATTGATTTATTTTGAGCTAAATGACCTAGAATTTGAAAAGCAGTACAAATGAATTTGAAAAGGTTGTAACTTGGCATGAAACCATAATTTCACCCACATAGCAACTTATAAAGAGTTGTGAGTGTTACGGCAAAAACTGGATGCACTTCGTGTACAAATTGGACAATATCTTTTGAAGTATGTGAGTTTCGAACGAAAACTCATCTATTACAAAGGAATTACATTTTTAATATCTTATTTTAACTCCATACTATTTTGTGTTTAATATGCACCATTCAAAGGCACATCATCTATTTTCAACCCTTTCTGACTTCATTTGATATTTTTCATGCATTTAATCATTTATTTTGAGCTAAATGACCCTGAATTTGAAAAGCAATACAAATGAACTCTTAAAAGGTTGTAAGTTTGCATGACATCATAATTTCACCCACATAACAACTTCTAAAGAGTTGAGAGGGTTGCGACAAAAACCTTATGCACTTCGTGTACAAATTGGACAATCCCTTTCGAAGTATGAGGGTTTCAGACGAAAACTAATCTATTACAAAGGGATTTCATTTTTAATAACTTATTTTAAATCCGTACTTTTTGTGTGTTCAATACGCACCATTCAAAGGCACATCATCAATTTTCAACCCTTTCTGACTTCATTTGATATTTTTCTTGCATTTAATGATTTATTTTGAGCTAAATGACCCTGGATTTGAAAAGCAGTACCAATGAACTCTGAAAAGGTTGTAACTTGGCATGACATCATAATTTCACCCAAATAACAAATTCTAAAGAGTTGAGAGTGTTACGACAAAAACTGGATGCACTTCGTGTACAAATTGGACAATCTCTTTGGAAGTATGAGGGTTTTGGACGAAAACTCATCTATTACAAAGGGATTACATTTTTAATAACATATTTTAATTCCAAACTTTTTGTGTGTTCAATGTGCACCTTTCAAAGGCACATCATCAATTTTCAACCCTTTCTAACTTCATTTGATATTTTTCATGCATTTAATGATTTATTTTGAGCTAAATGACCCTGAATTTGAAAAGCAACACAAATGAACTCTGAAAAGGTTGTAACTTGGCATGACATCAAAATTTCATCCACATAACAACTTCTAAAGAGTTGAGAGGGTTATGGCAAAAACTAGATGCACTTCGTGTACAAATTGGACAATCCCTTTCGAAGTATGAGGGTTTCGGACGAAAACTCATCTATTACAAAGGGATTTCATTTTTAATAACTTATTTTAAATCCATACTCTTTGTGTGTACAATATGCAGCATTGAAAGGCACATCATCAATTTTCAACCCTTTCTGACTTCATTTGATATTTTTCATGCATTTATTGATTTATTTTGAGCTAAATGGCCTAGAATTTCAAAAGCAGTACAAATGAATTTGAAAAGGTTGTAACTTGGCATGACACCATAATTTCACCCACATAGCAACTTATAAAGAGTTGTGAGTGATACGGCAAAAAATGGATGCACTTCGTGTACAAATTGGACAATATCTTTTGAAGTATGTGAGTTTCGAACGAAAACTCATCTATTACAAAGGAATTACATTTTTAATAACTTATTTTAACTCCATACTTTTTTGTGTTTAATATGCACCATTCCAAGGCACATCATCAATTTCCATCCCTTTCTGACTTCATTTGATATTTTTCACGCATTTAATGATTTACTTTGAGCTAAATGACCCTGAACTTGAAAAGCAATACAAATGAACTCTTAAAAGGTTATAAGTTTGCATGACATCATAATTTCACCCACGTAACAACTTCTAAAGACTTTAGAGGGTTGCGACAAAAACTTGATGCACTTCGTGTACAAATTGGACAATCCCTTTCGAAGTATGACGGTTTCGGACGAAAACTCATCTATTCCAAATTGATTTCATTTCTAATAACTTATATTAAATCCATACTTTTTGTGTGTTCAATGTGCACCTTTCAAAGGCACATCATCAATTTTCAACCCTTTCTAACTTCATTTGATATTTTTCATGCATTTAATGATTTATTTTGAGCTAAATGACCCTGAATTTGAAAAGCAACACAAATGAACTCTGAAAAGGTTGTAACTTGGCATGACATCATAATTTAATCCACATAACAACTTCTAAAGAGTTGAGAGGGTTACGGCAAAAACTGGATGCACTTCGTGTACAAATTGGACAATCCCTTTCGAAGTGTGAGGGTTTCGGACGAAAACTCATCTATTACAAAGAGATTTCATTTTTAATAACTTATTTTAAATCCATACTTTTTGTGTGTTCAGTGTGCACCTTTCAAAGGCACATCATCAATTTTCAACCCTTTCTCACTTCATTTGATATTTTTCATGCATTTAATGATTTATTTTGAGCTAAATGACCCTGAATTTGAAAAGCAACACAAATGAACTCTGAAAAGGTTGTAACTTGGCATGACATCATAATTTCATCCACATAACAACTTCTAAAGAGTTGAGAGGGTTACGGCAAAAACTGGCTGCAGTTCGTGTACAAATTGGACAATCCCTTTCGAAGTATGAGGGTTTCGGACGAAAACTCATCTATTACAAAGGGATTTCATTTTTAATAACTTATTTTAAATCCATACTTTTTGTGTGTACAATATGCACCATTGAAAGGCACATCATCAATTTTCAACCCTTTCTGACTTCATTTGATATTTTTCATGCATTTATTGATTTATTTTGAGCTAAATGACCTAGAATTTGAAAAGCAGTACAAATGAATTTGAAAAGGTTGTAACTTGGCATGACACCATAATTTCACCCACATAGCAACTTATAAAGAGTTGTGAGTGTTACGGCAAAAACTGGATGCACTTCGTGTACAAATTGGACAATATCTTTTGAAGTATGTGAGTTTTGAACGAAAACTCATCTATTACAAAGGAATTACATTTTTAATAGCTTATTTTAACTCCATAATTTTTTTTTAATATGCACCATTCAAAGGCACATCATCAATTTCCATCCCTTTCTGACTTCATTTGATATTTTTCATGCATTTAATGATTTACTTTGAGCTAAATGACCCTGAACTTGAAAAGCAATACAAATGAACTCTTAAAAGGTTGTAAGTTTGCATGACATCATAATTTCACCCACATAACAACTTCTAAAGAGTTGAGAGGGTTGCGACAAAAACTTGCTGCACTTCGTGTACAAATTGGACAATCCCTTTCGAAGTATGAGGGTTTCAGACGAAAACTAATCTATTACAAAGGGATTTCATTTTTAATAACTTATTTTAAATCCATACTTTTTGTGTGTTCAATGTGCACCTTTCAAAGGCACATCATCAATTTTCAACCCTTTCTAACTTCATTTAATATTTTTGATGCATTTAATGATTTATTTTGAGCTAAATGACCCTGAATTTGAAAAGCAACACAAATGAACTCTGAAAAGGTTGTAACTTGGCATGACATCATAGTTTCATCCACATAACAACTTCTACAGAGTTGAGAGGGTTACGGCAAAAACTGGATGCACTTCGTGTACAAATTGGACAATCCCTTTCGAAGAGTGAGGGTTTCGGACGAAAACTCATCTATTACAAAGGGATTTCATTTTTAATAACTTATTTTAAATCCATACTTTTTGTGTGTACAATATGCACCATTGAAAGGCACATCATCAATTTTCAACCCTTTTTGACTTCATTTGATATTTTTCATGCATTTATTGATTTATTTTGAGCTAAATGACCTAGAATTTGAAAAGCAGTACAAATGAATTTGAAAAGGTTGTAACTTGGCATGACACCATAATTTCACCCACATAGCAACTTATAAAGAGTTGTGAGTGTTACGGCAAAAACTGGATGCACTTCGTGTACAAATTGGACAATATCTTTTGAAGTATGTGAGTTTCGAACGAAAACTCATCTATTACAAAGGAATTACATTTTTAATAACTTATTTTAACTCCATACTTTTTTGTGTTTAATATGCACCATTCAAAGGCAGATCATCAATTTTCAACCCTTTCTGACTTCATTTGATATTTTTCATGCATTTAATGATTTATTTTGAGCTAAATGACCCTGAATTTGAAAAGCAATACAAATGAACTCTTAAAAGGTTGTAACTTGGCATGACATCATAATTTCACCCACATAGCTACTTCTAAGGAGTTGAGAGGGTTAAGGCAAAAACTTGATGCACTTTGTGTACAAATTGGACAATCCCTTTCGAAGTATGAGGGTTTCGGACGAAAACTCATCTATTACAAAGGGATTTCATTTTTAATAACTTATTTTAAATCCATACTTTTTGTGTGTTCAATATGCACCATTCGAAGGCACATCATCAATTTTCAACCCTTTCTGACTTCATTTGATATTTTTCATGCATTTAATGATTTGTTTTGAGCTAAATGACCTTGAATTTGAAAAAACAACACAAATGAACTCTGAAAAGGTTGAAACTTGGCATGACATCATAATTTCATCCACATAACAACTTCTAAAGAGTTGAGAGGGTTACGGCAAAAACTGGATGCACTTCGTGTATAAATTGGACAATCCCTTTCGAAGTATGAGGGTTTCGGACGAAAACTCATCTATTACAAAGGGATTTCATTTTTAATAACTTATTTTAAATCCATACTTTTTGTGTGTACAATATGCACCATTGAAAGGCACATCATCAATTTTCAACCGTTTCTGACTTCATTTGATATTTTTCATGCATTTATTGATTTATTTTGAGCTAAATGACCTAGAATTTGAAAAGCAGTACAAATGAATTTGAAAAGGTTGTAACTTGGCATGACACCATAATTTCACCCACATAGCAACTTATAAAGAGTTGTGAGTGTTACGGCAAAAACTGGATGCACTTCGTGTACAAATTGGACAATATCTTTTGAAGTATGTGAGTTTCGAACGAAAACTCATCTATTACAAAGGAATTACATTTTTAATAAATTATTTTAACTCCATACTTTTTTGTGTTTAATATGCACCATTCAAAGGCACATCATCAATTTTCAACCCTTTCTGACTTCATTTGATATTTTTCATGCATTTAATGATTTATTTTGAGCTAAATGACCCTGAATTTGAAAAGCAATACAAATGAACTCTTAAAAGGTTGTAAGTTTGCATGACATCATAATTTCACCCACATAACAACTTCTAAAGAGTTGAGAGGGTTGCGACAAAAACTTTATGAACTTCGTGTACAAATTGGACAATCGCTTTCGAAGTATGAGGGTTTCAGACGAAAACTAATCTATTACAAAGGGATTTCATTTTTAATTACTTATTTTAAATCCATAATTTTTGTGTGTTCAATATGCACCATTCAAAGTCACATCATCAATTTTCAACACTTTCTGACTTCTTTTGATATTTTTCGTGCATTTAATGATTTATTTTGAGCTAAATGACCCTGGATTTGAAAAGCAGTACCAATGAACTCTGAAAAGGTTGTAACTTGGCATGACATCATAATTTCACCCAAATAACAACTTCTAAAGAGTTGAGGGTTACGGCAAAAACTGGATGCACCTCGTGTACAAATTGGATAATCTCTTTCGAAGTATGAGGGTTTCGGACGAAAACACATCTATTACAAAGGGATTTCATTTTTAATAACTTATTTTAAGTCCATACTTTTTGTGTGTTCAATATGCACCATTCAAAGGGAGATCACCAATTTTCAACCCTTTCCGACTTCATTTGATATTTTTCATGCATTTAGGGATTTCATTTTTAATAACTTATTTTAAATCCATACTTTTTGTGTGTTAAATATGCACCATTCAAAGGAACATCATCAATTTTCAAGCCTTTCTGACTTCATTTGATATTTTTCATGCATTTAATGATTTATGTTGAGTTAAATGACCTTGGATTTGAAAGCAGTACCAATGAACTCTGAAAGGTTGTAACTTGGCATGACAGCATAATTTCACCCAAATAACAACTTCTAAAGAGTTGAGGGTGACGGCAAAAACTGGATGCACTTCATGTACAAATTGGACAATCTCTTTCGAAGTATGAGGGTTTCGGACAAAAACTCATCTATTACAAAGGGATTTCATTTTTAATAACCTATTTTAACTCCATACTTTTTGTGTGTTCAATATGCACCATTCAAAGGCACATCACCAATTTTTAACCCTTTCTGACATCATTTGATATTTTTCATGCATTTAATGATTTATTTTGAGCTAAATGACCCTGAATTTGAAAAGCAATACAAATGAACTCTGAAAAGGTTGTAACTTGGCATGCCATCATAATTTCACCCACATAGCAACTTATAAATAGTTGAGACTATTACGAGAAAAACTGGATGCACTTCGTGTGAAAATTGGACAATCTCTTTGGAAGTACGAGGGTTTCGGACGAAAACTCATCTATTACAAAGGGATTAAATTTGTGATAACATATTTTAACTCCATAATTTTTGTGTGTTCAATATGCACCATTCAAAGGCACATCATCAATTTTGAACCCTTTCTGACTTCATTTGATATTTTTCATGCATTTAATGATTTGTTTTGAGCTAAAATGACCCTGTACTTGAAAAGCAAGATAAATGAACTCTAAAAAGCTTGTAACTTGGCATGACATCATAATTTCACCCACATAGCTACTTCTAAGGAGTTGAGAGGGTTAAGGCAAAAACTTGATGCACTTTGTGTACAAATTGGACAATCCCTTTCGAAGTATGAGGGTTTCGGACGAAAACTCCTCTATTACAAAGGGATTTCATTTTTAATAACTTATTTTAAATCCATAATTTTTGTGTGTTCAATATGCACCATTCGAAGGCACATCATCAATTTTCAACCCTTTCTGACTTCATTTGAAATTTTTCATGCATTTGATGATTTATTTTGAGCTAAATGACCCTGGATTTGTAAAGCAGTACCAATGAACTCTGAAAAGGTTGTAACTTGGCATGACATCATAATTTCGCCCAAATAACAACTTCTAAAGAGTTGAGGGTTACGGCAAAAACTGGATGCACTTCGTGTACAAATTGGACAATCTCTTTCGAAGTATGAGGGTTTCAGACGAAAACTCATCTATTACAAAGGGATTTCATTTTTAATAACTTATTTTCACTCCATACTTTTTGTGTGTGCAATATGCACCATTCAAAGGCACATCACCAATTTTCAACCCTTTGTGACTTCATTTGATATTTTTCATGCATTTAATGTTTCATTTTGAGCTAAATGACCCTGAATTAGAAAAGCAATACAAATGAACTCTGAAAAGGTTGTAACTTGGCATGACATCATAATTTCACCCACATAGCAACTTATAAAGAGTTGAGACTATTACGACAAAAACTGGATGCAGTTCGTGTGAAAATTGGACAATCTCTTTGGAAGTACGAGCGTTTCGAACGAAAACTCATCTATTGCAAAGGGATTTAATTTGTAATAACATATTTTAAGTCCATACTTTTTGTGTGTTTAATATGCACCATTCAAAGGCACATCATCAATTTCAAACCCTTTCTGACTTCATTTGATATTTTTCATGTATTTAATGATTTATTTTGAGCTAAATGACCCTGAACTAGAAAAGCAAGACAAATGAACTCTGAAAAGGTTGTAACTTTGCATGACAATATAAATACACCCACATAGCTACTTCTAAAGAGTTGAGAGGGTTACGGCAAAAACTTGATGCACTTCGTGTACAAATTGGACCATCCCTTTCGAAGTATGAGGGTTTCGGACGAAAACTCATCTATTACAAAGGGATTTCATTTTTAATAACTTATTTTAAATCCATACTTTTTTTGTGTTCAATATGCACCATTCAAAGGCACATCATCAATTTTCAACCTTTTCTGACTTCATTTGATATTTTTCATGCATTTAGTGATTTTTTTTGAGCTAAATGACCCTGGTTTTGAAAAGCAGTAGCAATGAACTCTGAAAGGTTGTAACTTGGCATGACATCATAATTTCACCCGAATAACAACTTCTAAAGAGTTTACGGTGACGACACAACTGGATGCACTTCGTGTACAAATTGGACAATCTCTTTCGAAGTATGAGGGTTTCGGACGAAACCTCATCTAATACAAAGGGATTTCATTTTTAATAACTTCTTTTACCTCCATACTTTTTGTGTGTTCAATATGCACCATTCAGAGGCACATCACCAATTTTCAACCCTTTCTGACTTCATTTGATATTTTTCATGCATTTAATGATTTATTTTGAGCTAAATGACCGTGAATTTGAAAAGCAGTGCAAATGAACTCTGAAAAGGTTGTAACTTGGCATGACATCATAATTTCACCCACATAGCAACTTCTAAAGAGTTGAGACTATTACGGCAAAAACTGGATGCACTTCGTGTACAAATTGAACAATCTCTTTGGAAGTACGAGGGTTTCGGACGAAAACTCATCTATTACACAAGGATTACATTTTTAATAACATATTTTAACTCCATACTTTTTATGTGTTCAATATGCACCATTCAAAGGCACATCATCAACTTTCAACCCTTTCTGACTTCATTTGATATTTTTCATGCATTTAATGATTTTTTTTGAGCTAAATGACCCTGGATTTGAAAAGCAGTACCACTGAAATCTGAAAAGGTTGTAACGTGGCATGACATCATAATTTCACCCAAATAACAACTTCTAAAGAGTTGAGGGTTACGGCAAAAACTGGATGCACCTCGTGTACAAATTGGATAATCTGTTTCGAAGTATGAGGGTTTCGGACGAGAACTCATCTATTACAAAGGGATTTCATTTTTAATAACATATTTTAACTCCATACTTTTTGTGTGTTCAATATGCACCATTCAAAGGCAGATCACCAATTTTCAACCCTTTCTGACTTCATTTGATATTTTTCATGCATTTAGGGATTTCATTTTTAATAACTTATTTTAAATCCATACTTTTTGTGTGTTAAATATGCACCATTCAAAGGCACATCATCAATTTTCAACCCTTTCTGACTTCATTTGATATTTTTCATGCATTTAATGATTTATGTTGAGTTAAATGACCCTGGATTTGAAAAGGAGTACCAATGAACTCTGAAAGGTTGTAACTTGGCATTACATCATAATTTCGCCCACATAACAACTTCTAAAGAGTTGAGGGTGACGGCAAAAACTGGGTGCACTTCGTGTACAAATTGGACAATCTCTTTCGAAGTATGAGGGTTTCGGACGAAAACTCATCTATTACAAAGGGATTTCATTTTTAATAACCTATTTTAACTCCATACTTTTTGTGTGTTCAATATGCACCATTCAAAGGCACATCACCAATTTTCAACCCTTTCTGACGTCATTTGATATTTTTCATGCATTTAGTGATTTATTTTGAGCTAAATGACCCTGAATTTGAAAAGCAATACAAATGAACTCTGAAAAGGTTGTAACTTGGCATGCCATCATAATTTCACCCACATAGCAACTTATAAATAGTTGAGACTATTACTAGAAAAACTGGATGCACTTCGTGTGAAAATTGGACAATCTCTTTGGAAGTACGAGGTTTCGGACGAAAACTCATCTATTACAAAGGGATTAAATTTGTGATAACATATTTTAACTCCATACTTTTTGTGTGTTCAATATGCACCATTCAAAGGCACATCATCAATTTTGAACCCTTTCTGACTTCATTTGATATTTTTCATGCATTTAATGATTTGTTTTGAGCGAAAATGACCCTGAACTTGAAAAGCAAGACAAATCAACTCTAAAAAGCTTGTAACTTGGCATGACATCATAATTTCACCCACATAGCTACTTCTAAGGAGTTGAGAGGGTTAAGGCAAAAACTTGATGCACTTTGTGTACAAATTGGACAATCCCTTTCGAAGTATGAGGGTTTGGGACGAAACTCATCTATTACAAAGGGATTTCATTTTTAATAACTTATTTTAAATACATACTTTTTGTGTGTTCAATATGCACCATTCGAAGGCACATCATCAATTTTCAACCCTTTCTAACTTCATTTGAAATTTTTCATGCATTTAATGATTTATTTTGAGCTAAATGACCCTGGATTAGTAAAGCAGTACCAATGAACTCTGAAAAGCTTGTAACTTGGCATGACATCATAATTTCGCCCAAATAACAACTTCTAAAGAGTTGAGGGTTACGGCAAAAACTGGATGCACTTCGTGTACAAATTGGACAATCTCTTCCGAAGTATGAGGGTTTCAGACGAAAACTCATCTATTACAAAGGGATTTCATTTTTAATAACTTATTTTCACTCCATACTTTTTGTGTGTGCAATATGCACCATTCAAAGGCACATCACCAATTTTCAACCCTTTGTGACTTCATGCATTTAATGTTTCATTTTGAGCTAAATGACCCTGAATTAGAAAAGCAATACAAATGAACTCTGAAAAGTTTGTAACTTGGCATGACATCATAATTTCACCCACATAGCAACTTATTAAGAGTTGAGACTATTACGACAAAAACTGGATGCAGTTCGTGTGAAAATTGGACAATCTCTTTGGAAGTACGAGCGTTTCGAACGAAAGCTCATCTATTGCAAAGGGATTTAATTTGTAATAACATATTTTAAGTCCATACTTTTTGTGTGTTTAATATGCACCATTCAAAGGCACATCATCAATTTCAAACCCTTTCTGACTTCATTTGATATTTTTCATGTATTTAATGATTTATTTTGAGCTAAATGACCCTGAACTTGAAAAGCAAGACAAATGAACTCTAAAAAGGTTGTAACTTTGCATGAAAATATACATTCACCCACATAGCTACTTCTAAAGAGTTGAGAGGGTTACGGCAAAAACTTGATGCACTTCGTGTACAAATTGGACCATCCCTTTCGAAGTATGAGGGTTTCGGACGAAAACTCATCTATTACAAAGGGATTTCATTTTTAATAACTTATTTTAAATCCATACTTTTTGTGTGTTCAATATGCACCATTCAAAGGCACATCATCAATGTTCAACCTTTTCTGACTTCATTTGATATTTTTCATGCATTTAGTGATTTTTTTTGAGCTAAATGACCCTGGTTTTGAAAAGCAGTAGCAATGAACTCTGAAAGGTTGTAACTTGGCATGACATCATAATTTCACCGAAATAACAACTTCTAAAGAGTTGACGGTTACGGCACAACTGGATGCACTTCGTGTACAAATTGGACAATCTCTTTCGAAGTATGAGGGTTTCGGACGAAAACTCATCTAATACAAAGGGATTTCATTTTTAATAACTTATTTTAACTCCATACTTTTTGTGTGTTCAATATGCACCATTCAGAGGCACATCACCAATTTTCAACCCTTTCTGACTTCATTTGATATTTTTCATACATTTAATGATTTATTTTGAGCTAAATGACCCTGAATTTGAAAAGTAGTGCAAATGAACTCTGAAAAGGTTGTAACTTGGCATGACATCATAATTTCACCCACATAGCAACTTCTAAAGAGTTGAGACTATTATGGCAAAAACTGGATGCACTTCGTCTACAAATTGAACAATCTCTTTGGAAGTACGAGGGTTTTGGACAAAAACTCATCTATTACACAGGGATTACATTTTTAATAACATATTTTAACACGTACTTTTTATGTGTTCAATATGCACCATTCAAAGGCACATCATCAACTTTCAACCCTTTCTGACTTCATTTGATATTTTTCATGCATTTAATGATTTATTTTGAGCTAAATGACCCTGGATTTGAAAAGCAGTACCAATGAACTCTGAAAAGATTGTAACGTAGCATGACATCATAATTTCACCCAAATAACAACTTCTAAAGAGTTGAGGGTTACGGCAAAAATTGGATGCACCTCGTGTACAAATTGGATAATCTGTTTCGAAGTATGAGCGTTTCGGACGAAAACTCATCTATTACGAAGGGATTTCATTTTTAATAACATATTTTAACTCCATACTTTTTGTGTGTTCAATATGCACCATTCAAAGGCAGATCACCAATTTTCAACCCTTTCTGACTTCATTTGATATTTTCCGTGCATTTAGGGGATTCATTTTTAATAACTTATTTTAAATCCATACTTCTTGTGTGTAAAATATGCACCATTCAAAGGCACATCATCAATTTTCAACCCTTTCTGACTTCATTTGATATTTTTCATGCATTTAATGATTTATGTTGAGTTAAATGACCCTGGATTTGAAAAGGAGTACCAATGAACTCTGAAAGGTTGTAACTTGGCATGACATCATAATTTCGCCCAAATAACAACTTCTAAAGAGTTGAGGGTGACGGCAAAAACTGGATGCACTTCGTGTACAAATTGGACAATCTCTTTCGAAGTATGAGGGTTTCGGACGAAAACTCATCTATTACAAAGGGATTTCATTTTTAATAACCTATTTTAACTCCATACTTTTTGTGTGTGCAATATGCACCATTCAAAGGCACATCACCAATTTTCAACCCTTTCTGACTTCATTTGATATTTTTCATGCATTTAATGATTTATTTTTAGCTGAATGACCTTGAATTTGAAAAGCAATACAAATAAACTCTCAAAAGGTTGTTACTTGGCATGCCATCATAATTTCACCCACATAACAACTTATAAATAGTTGAGACTATTACGACAAAAACTGGATGCACTTCGTGTGAAAATTGGAAAATCTCTTTGGAAGTACGAGGGTTTCGGACGAAAACTCATCTATTACAAAGGGATTAAATTTGTAATAACATATTTTAACTCCATACTTTCTGTGTGTTCAATATGCACCATTCAAAGGCACATCATGAATTTTGAACCCTTTCTGACTTCATTTGATATTTTTCATGCAATTAATGATTTATTTTGAGCTAAAATGACCCTGAACTTGAAAAGTAAGACAAATGAACTCTGAAAACCTTGTAAATTGGCATGACATCATAATTTCACCCACATAGCTACTTCTAAAGAGTTGAGAGGGTTACGGCAAAAACTTGATGCACTTCGTGTACAAATTGGACAATCCCTTTCGTAGTATGAGTGTTTCGTACGAAAACTCATCTATTACAAAGGGATTTCTTTTTTAATAACTTATTTTAAATCCATAATTTTTGTGTGTTCAATATGCACCATTCAAAGGCACATCATCAATTTTCAACCCTTTCCGAATTCATTTGATATTTTTCATGCATTTAATGATTTATTTTGAGCTTAATGACCCTGGATTGGAAAAGCAGTACCAATGAGCTCTGAAAGGTTGTCACTTGGCATGACATCATAATTTCACCAAAATAACAACTTCTCAAGAGTTGAGGGTGACGGCAAAAACTAGATGCACTTCGTGTACAAATTGGACAATCTCTTTCGAAGTATGAGGGTTTCGGACGAAAACTCATTTATTACAAAGGGATTTCATTTTTAATAACTTATTTTAACTCCATACTTTTTGTGTGTTCAATATGAACCATTCAAAGGCACATCACCAATTTTCAACCCTTTCTGACTTCATTTTATATTTTTCATGCATTTAATGATTTATTTTGAGCTAAATGACCCTGAACTGGAAAAGCAAGACAAATGAACTCTGAAAAGGTTGTAACTTGACATGACATCATAAATTCACCCACATAGCTACTTCTAAAGAGTTGAGAGGGTTACGACAAAAACTTGATGCACTTCGTGTACAAATTGGACAATCCCTTTCGAAGTATGAGGGTTTCAGACGAAAACTCATCTCTTATAAAGGGATTTCATTTTTAATAACTTATTTTAACTCCATACTTTTTGTGTATTCAATATGCACCATTCAAAGGCACATCATCAATTTTCAACCCTTTCTGACTTCATTTGAAATTTTTCATGCATTTAATGATTTATTTTGAGCTAAATGACCCTGGATTTGAAATGCAGTATCAATGAACTCTGAAAGGTTGTAACTTGGCATGACATCATAATTTCACCCAAATAACAACTTCTAAAGAGTTGAGGGTTACGGCAAAAACTGGATGCACTTCGTGTACAAATTGGACAATCTCTTTCGAAGTATGAGGGTTTCTGACGAAAACTCATCTATTACAAAGGGATTTCATTTCTAATAACTTATTTTCACTCCATACTTTTTGTGTGTTCAATATGCACCATTCAAAGGCACATCACCAATTTTCAACCCTTTGTGACTTCATTTGATATTTTCCATGCATTTAATGTTTTATTTTGAGCTAAATGACCCTGAATTAGAAAAGCAATACAAATGAACTCTGAAAAGGTTGTAACTTGGCATGACATCATAATTTCACCCACATAGCAACTTATAAAGAGTTGAGACAATTACGACAAAAACTGGATGCAGTCCGTGTGAAAATTGTACAATCTCTTTGGAAGTACGAGAGTTTCGGAGGAAAACTCATCTATTGCAAAGGGATTTAATTTGTAATAACATATTTTAAGTCCATACTTTTTGTGTGTTTAATATGCACCATTCAAAGGCACACCATCAATTTCAAACCCTTTCTGACTTCATTTGATATTTTTCATGCATTTAATGATTTATTTTGAGCTAAATGACCCTGAACTTGAAAAGCAAGACAAATGAACTCTGAAAAGGTTGTAACTTTGCATGACATCATAAATTCACCCACATAGCTACTTCTAAAGAGTTGAGAGGGTTACGGCAAAAACTTGATGCACTTCGTGGACAAATTGGACCATCCCTTTCGAAGTATGAGGGTTTCGGACGAAAACTCATCTATTACAAAGGGATTTCATTTTTAATAACTTATTTTAAATCCATACTTTTTGTGTGTTCAATATGCACCATTCAAAGGCACATCATCAATTTTCAACCTTTTCTGACTTCATTTGATATTTTTCATGCATTGAGTGATTTATTTTGAGCTAAATGACCCTGGTTTTGAAAAGCAGTAGCAATGAACTCTGAAAGGTTGTAACTTGGCATGACATCATAATTTCACCCAAATAACAACTTCTAAAGAGTTGACGGTTACGGCACAACTGGATGCACTTCGTGTACAAATTGGACAATCTCTTTCGAAGTATGAGGGTTTCGGACGAAAACTCATCTAATACAAAGGGATTTAATTTTTAATAACTTATTTTAACTCCATACTTTTTGTGTGTTCAATATGCACCATTCAGAGGCACATCACCAATTTCCAACCCTTTCTGACTTCATTTGATATTTTTCATGCATTTAATGATTTATTTTGAGCTAAATGACCCTGAATTTGAAAAGCAGTACAAATGAACTCTCAAAAGGTTGTAACTTGGCATTACAGCATAATTTCACCCACATAGCAACTTCTAAAGAGTTGAGACTATTGCGGCAAAAACTGGATGCACTTCGTGTACAAATTGAACAATCTCTTTGGAAGTACGAGGGTTTCGGACGAAAACTCATCTATTACACAGGGATTACATTTTTAATAACATATTTTAACTCCATACTTTTTATGTGTTCAATATGCACCATTCAAAGGCACCTCATCAACTTTCCACCCTTTCTGACTTCATTTGATATTTTTCATGTATTTCATGATTTATTTTGAGCTAAATGAACCTAGATTTTAAAAGCAGTACTAATGAACTCTGAAAAGGTTGTAACTTGGCATGACATCATAATTTCACCCAAATAACAACTTCTAAAGAGTTGACGGTTACGGCAAAAACTGGATGCACTTCGTGTACAAATTGAACAATCTCTTTCGAAGTATGAGGGTGTCGGACGAAAATTCATCTATTACAAAGGGATTTCATTTTTAATAACTTATTTTCACTCCATACTTTTTGTGTGTTCAATATGCACCATTCAAAGGCACATCACCCATTTTCAACCCTTTCTGACTTCATTTGATATTTTTCATGCATTTAATGAATTATTTTGAGCTAAATGACCCTGAATTTGAAAAACAATACAAATGAACTCTAAAAAGGTTGTAACTTGGCATGGCATCATAATTTCACCCACATAGCAACTTCTAAAGAGTTGAGACTATTACGACAAAAACTGGATGCACTTCGTGTACAAATTGGACAATCTCTTTCGAAGTATGACGGTTTCGAACGAAAACTCTTCTATTACAACGGTATTTCATTTTTAACAACTTATTTTATCTCCAGACATTTTTTCTATTCAATATGCACCATTAAAAGGCACATCACCGATTTTCAACCCTTTCTGACTTCATTTGATATTTTTCGTGCATTTAATGATTTATTTTGAGCTAAATGACCCTGAATTTGAAAAGCAATACAAATGAACTCTAAAAAGGTTGTAACTTGGCATGAAATCATAATTTCACCCACATACAAACTTATAAAGAGTTGAGACTATGACGAAAAAAACTGGATGCACTTCGTGTACAAATTGGACAATCTCTTTGGAAGTACGAGGGTTTCGGACGAAAACTCATCTATTAAAAACTGGATGCACTTCATTTGATATTTTTCATGCATTTAATGATTTGTTTTGAGCGAAAATGACCCTGAACTTGAAAAGCAAGACAAATCAACTCTAAAAAGCTTGTAACTTGGCATGACATCATAATTTCACCCACATAGCTACTTCTAAGGAGTTGAGAGGGTTAAGGCAAAAACTTGATGCACTTTGTGTACAAATTGGACAATCCCTTTCGAAGTATGAGGGTTTGGGACGAAACTCATCTATTACAAAGGGATTTCATTTTTAATAACTTATTTTAAATACATACTTTTTGTGTGTTCAATATGCACCATTCGAAGGCACATCATCAATTTTCAACCCTTTCTAACTTCATTTGAAATTTTTCATGCATTTAATGATTTATTTTGAGCTAAATGACCCTGGATTAGTAAAGCAGTACCAATGAACTCTGAAAAGCTTGTAACTTGGCATGACATCATAATTTCGCCCAAATAACAACTTCTAAAGAGTTGAGGGTTACGGCAAAAACTGGATGCACTTCGTGTACAAATTGGACAATCTCTTCCGAAGTATGAGGGTTTCAGACGAAAACTCATCTATTACAAAGGGATTTCATTTTTAATAACTTATTTTCACTCCATACTTTTTGTGTGTGCAATATGCACCATTCAAAGGCACATCACCAATTTTCAACCCTTTGTGACTTCATGCATTTAATGTTTCATTTTGAGCTAAATGACCCTGAATTAGAAAAGCAATACAAATGAACTCTGAAAAGTTTGTAACTTGGCATGACATCATAATTTCACCCACATAGCAACTTATTAAGAGTTGAGACTATTACGACAAAAACTGGATGCAGTTCGTGTGAAAATTGGACAATCTCTTTGGAAGTACGAGCGTTTCGAACGAAAGCTCATCTATTGCAAAGGGATTTAATTTGTAATAACATATTTTAAGTCCATACTTTTTGTGTGTTTAATATGCACCATTCAAAGGCACATCATCAATTTCAAACCCTTTCTGACTTCATTTGATATTTTTCATGTATTTAATGATTTATTTTGAGCTAAATGACCCTGAACTTGAAAAGCAAGACAAATGAACTCTAAAAAGGTTGTAACTTTGCATGAAAATATACATTCACCCACATAGCTACTTCTAAAGAGTTGAGAGGGTTACGGCAAAAACTTGATGCACTTCGTGTACAAATTGGACCATCCCTTTCGAAGTATGAGGGTTTCGGACGAAAACTCATCTATTACAAAGGGATTTCATTTTTAATAACTTATTTTAAATCCATACTTTTTGTGTGTTCAATATGCACCATTCAAAGGCACATCATCAATGTTCAACCTTTTCTGACTTCATTTGATATTTTTCATGCATTTAGTGATTTTTTTTGAGCTAAATGACCCTGGTTTTGAAAAGCAGTAGCAATGAACTCTGAAAGGTTGTAACTTGGCATGACATCATAATTTCACCGAAATAACAACTTCTAAAGAGTTGACGGTTACGGCACAACTGGATGCACTTCGTGTACAAATTGGACAATCTCTTTCGAAGTATGAGGGTTTCGGACGAAAACTCATCTAATACAAAGGGATTTCATTTTTAATAACTTATTTTAACTCCATACTTTTTGTGTGTTCAATATGCACCATTCAGAGGCACATCACCAATTTTCAACCCTTTCTGACTTCATTTGATATTTTTCATACATTTAATGATTTATTTTGAGCTAAATGACCCTGAATTTGAAAAGTAGTGCAAATGAACTCTGAAAAGGTTGTAACTTGGCATGACATCATAATTTCACCCACATAGCAACTTCTAAAGAGTTGAGACTATTATGGCAAAAACTGGATGCACTTCGTCTACAAATTGAACAATCTCTTTGGAAGTACGAGGGTTTTGGACAAAAACTCATCTATTACACAGGGATTACATTTTTAATAACATATTTTAACACGTACTTTTTATGTGTTCAATATGCACCATTCAAAGGCACATCATCAACTTTCAACCCTTTCTGACTTCATTTGATATTTTTCATGCATTTAATGATTTATTTTGAGCTAAATGACCCTGGATTTGAAAAGCAGTACCAATGAACTCTGAAAAGATTGTAACGTAGCATGACATCATAATTTCACCCAAATAACAACTTCTAAAGAGTTGAGGGTTACGGCAAAAATTGGATGCACCTCGTGTACAAATTGGATAATCTGTTTCGAAGTATGAGCGTTTCGGACGAAAACTCATCTATTACGAAGGGATTTCATTTTTAATAACATATTTTAACTCCATACTTTTTGTGTGTTCAATATGCACCATTCAAAGGCAGATCACCAATTTTCAACCCTTTCTGACTTCATTTGATATTTTCCGTGCATTTAGGGGATTCATTTTTAATAACTTATTTTAAATCCATACTTCTTGTGTGTAAAATATGCACCATTCAAAGGCACATCATCAATTTTCAACCCTTTCTGACTTCATTTGATATTTTTCATGCATTTAATGATTTATGTTGAGTTAAATGACCCTGGATTTGAAAAGGAGTACCAATGAACTCTGAAAGGTTGTAACTTGGCATGACATCATAATTTCGCCCAAATAACAACTTCTAAAGAGTTGAGGGTGACGGCAAAAACTGGATGCACTTCGTGTACAAATTGGACAATCTCTTTCGAAGTATGAGGGTTTCGGACGAAAACTCATCTATTACAAAGGGATTTCATTTTTAATAACCTATTTTAACTCCATACTTTTTGTGTGTGCAATATGCACCATTCAAAGGCACATCACCAATTTTCAACCCTTTCTGACTTCATTTGATATTTTTCATGCATTTAATGATTTATTTTTAGCTGAATGACCTTGAATTTGAAAAGCAATACAAATAAACTCTCAAAAGGTTGTTACTTGGCATGCCATCATAATTTCACCCACATAACAACTTATAAATAGTTGAGACTATTACGACAAAAACTGGATGCACTTCGTGTGAAAATTGGAAAATCTCTTTGGAAGTACGAGGGTTTCGGACGAAAACTCATCTATTACAAAGGGATTAAATTTGTAATAACATATTTTAACTCCATACTTTCTGTGTGTTCAATATGCACCATTCAAAGGCACATCATGAATTTTGAACCCTTTCTGACTTCATTTGATATTTTTCATGCAATTAATGATTTATTTTGAGCTAAAATGACCCTGAACTTGAAAAGTAAGACAAATGAACTCTGAAAACCTTGTAAATTGGCATGACATCATAATTTCACCCACATAGCTACTTCTAAAGAGTTGAGAGGGTTACGGCAAAAACTTGATGCACTTCGTGTACAAATTGGACAATCCCTTTCGTAGTATGAGTGTTTCGTACGAAAACTCATCTATTACAAAGGGATTTCTTTTTTAATAACTTATTTTAAATCCATAATTTTTGTGTGTTCAATATGCACCATTCAAAGGCACATCATCAATTTTCAACCCTTTCCGAATTCATTTGATATTTTTCATGCATTTAATGATTTATTTTGAGCTTAATGACCCTGGATTGGAAAAGCAGTACCAATGAGCTCTGAAAGGTTGTCACTTGGCATGACATCATAATTTCACCAAAATAACAACTTCTCAAGAGTTGAGGGTGACGGCAAAAACTAGATGCACTTCGTGTACAAATTGGACAATCTCTTTCGAAGTATGAGGGTTTCGGACGAAAACTCATTTATTACAAAGGGATTTCATTTTTAATAACTTATTTTAACTCCATACTTTTTGTGTGTTCAATATGAACCATTCAAAGGCACATCACCAATTTTCAACCCTTTCTGACTTCATTTTATATTTTTCATGCATTTAATGATTTATTTTGAGCTAAATGACCCTGAACTGGAAAAGCAAGACAAATGAACTCTGAAAAGGTTGTAACTTGACATGACATCATAAATTCACCCACATAGCTACTTCTAAAGAGTTGAGAGGGTTACGACAAAAACTTGATGCACTTCGTGTACAAATTGGACAATCCCTTTCGAAGTATGAGGGTTTCAGACGAAAACTCATCTCTTATAAAGGGATTTCATTTTTAATAACTTATTTTAACTCCATACTTTTTGTGTATTCAATATGCACCATTCAAAGGCACATCATCAATTTTCAACCCTTTCTGACTTCATTTGAAATTTTTCATGCATTTAATGATTTATTTTGAGCTAAATGACCCTGGATTTGAAATGCAGTATCAATGAACTCTGAAAGGTTGTAACTTGGCATGACATCATAATTTCACCCAAATAACAACTTCTAAAGAGTTGAGGGTTACGGCAAAAACTGGATGCACTTCGTGTACAAATTGGACAATCTCTTTCGAAGTATGAGGGTTTCTGACGAAAACTCATCTATTACAAAGGGATTTCATTTCTAATAACTTATTTTCACTCCATACTTTTTGTGTGTTCAATATGCACCATTCAAAGGCACATCACCAATTTTCAACCCTTTGTGACTTCATTTGATATTTTCCATGCATTTAATGTTTTATTTTGAGCTAAATGACCCTGAATTAGAAAAGCAATACAAATGAACTCTGAAAAGGTTGTAACTTGGCATGACATCATAATTTCACCCACATAGCAACTTATAAAGAGTTGAGACAATTACGACAAAAACTGGATGCAGTCCGTGTGAAAATTGTACAATCTCTTTGGAAGTACGAGAGTTTCGGAGGAAAACTCATCTATTGCAAAGGGATTTAATTTGTAATAACATATTTTAAGTCCATACTTTTTGTGTGTTTAATATGCACCATTCAAAGGCACACCATCAATTTCAAACCCTTTCTGACTTCATTTGATATTTTTCATGCATTTAATGATTTATTTTGAGCTAAATGACCCTGAACTTGAAAAGCAAGACAAATGAACTCTGAAAAGGTTGTAACTTTGCATGACATCATAAATTCACCCACATAGCTACTTCTAAAGAGTTGAGAGGGTTACGGCAAAAACTTGATGCACTTCGTGGACAAATTGGACCATCCCTTTCGAAGTATGAGGGTTTCGGACGAAAACTCATCTATTACAAAGGGATTTCATTTTTAATAACTTATTTTAAATCCATACTTTTTGTGTGTTCAATATGCACCATTCAAAGGCACATCATCAATTTTCAACCTTTTCTGACTTCATTTGATATTTTTCATGCATTGAGTGATTTATTTTGAGCTAAATGACCCTGGTTTTGAAAAGCAGTAGCAATGAACTCTGAAAGGTTGTAACTTGGCATGACATCATAATTTCACCCAAATAACAACTTCTAAAGAGTTGACGGTTACGGCACAACTGGATGCACTTCGTGTACAAATTGGACAATCTCTTTCGAAGTATGAGGGTTTCGGACGAAAACTCATCTAATACAAAGGGATTTAATTTTTAATAACTTATTTTAACTCCATACTTTTTGTGTGTTCAATATGCACCATTCAGAGGCACATCACCAATTTCCAACCCTTTCTGACTTCATTTGATATTTTTCATGCATTTAATGATTTATTTTGAGCTAAATGACCCTGAATTTGAAAAGCAGTACAAATGAACTCTCAAAAGGTTGTAACTTGGCATTACAGCATAATTTCACCCACATAGCAACTTCTAAAGAGTTGAGACTATTGCGGCAAAAACTGGATGCACTTCGTGTACAAATTGAACAATCTCTTTGGAAGTACGAGGGTTTCGGACGAAAACTCATCTATTACACAGGGATTACATTTTTAATAACATATTTTAACTCCATACTTTTTATGTGTTCAATATGCACCATTCAAAGGCACCTCATCAACTTTCCACCCTTTCTGACTTCATTTGATATTTTTCATGTATTTCATGATTTATTTTGAGCTAAATGAACCTAGATTTTAAAAGCAGTACTAATGAACTCTGAAAAGGTTGTAACTTGGCATGACATCATAATTTCACCCAAATAACAACTTCTAAAGAGTTGACGGTTACGGCAAAAACTGGATGCACTTCGTGTACAAATTGAACAATCTCTTTCGAAGTATGAGGGTGTCGGACGAAAATTCATCTATTACAAAGGGATTTCATTTTTAATAACTTATTTTCACTCCATACTTTTTGTGTGTTCAATATGCACCATTCAAAGGCACATCACCCATTTTCAACCCTTTCTGACTTCATTTGATATTTTTCATGCATTTAATGAATTATTTTGAGCTAAATGACCCTGAATTTGAAAAACAATACAAATGAACTCTAAAAAGGTTGTAACTTGGCATGGCATCATAATTTCACCCACATAGCAACTTCTAAAGAGTTGAGACTATTACGACAAAAACTGGATGCACTTCGTGTACAAATTGGACAATCTCTTTCGAAGTATGACGGTTTCGAACGAAAACTCTTCTATTACAACGGTATTTCATTTTTAACAACTTATTTTATCTCCAGACATTTTTTCTATTCAATATGCACCATTAAAAGGCACATCACCGATTTTCAACCCTTTCTGACTTCATTTGATATTTTTCGTGCATTTAATGATTTATTTTGAGCTAAATGACCCTGAATTTGAAAAGCAATACAAATGAACTCTAAAAAGGTTGTAACTTGGCATGAAATCATAATTTCACCCACATACAAACTTATAAAGAGTTGAGACTATGACGAAAAAAACTGGATGCACTTCGTGTACAAATTGGACAATCTCTTTGGAAGTACGAGGGTTTCGGACGAAAACTCATCTATTACAAAGGGATTACATTTTTAATAACATATTTTAACCTCATTCTTTTTGTGTGTTCAATATGCACCATTCAAAGGCACATCATCAATTTTCAACCCTTTCTAACTTTATTTGATATTTTTCATGCATTTAATGATTTATTTTGAGCTAAAATGACCCTGAGCATGAAAAGCAAGACAAATGAACTCTGAAAAGGTTGTAACATGGCATGGCATCATAATTTCACCCATATAGCAACTTCTAAAGAGTTGAGACTATTACGACAAAAACTAGATGCACTTCGTGTACAAATTGGACAATCTCTTTCGAAGTATGAGGGCTTCGGACGAAAACTCATCTATTACAAAGGGATTTCATTTTTAATAACTTATTTTAAATCCATACTTTTTGTGTGTTAAATATGCACCATTCAAAGGCACATCATCAATTTTCAACCCTTTCTGACTTCATTTGATAATTTTCATGCATTTAATGATTTATTTTGAGCTAAATGACCCTGAACTTGAAAAGCAAGACAAATGAACTCTGAAAAGGTTGTAACTTGGCATGACATCATAAATTCACCCACATAGCTACTTATAAAGAGTTGAGAGGGTTACGGCAAAAACTTGATGCACTTCGTGTAGAAATTGGACAATCCCTTTCGATGTATGAGGGTTTCGGACGAAAACTCATCTATTACGAAGGGATTTCATTTTTAATAACTTATTTTAACTCCATACTTTTTGTGTGTTCAATATGCACCATTCAAAGGCACATCATCAATTTTCAACCCTTTCTAACTTCATTTGATAATTTTCATGCATTTAATGATTTATTTTGAGCTAAATGACCCTGAACTTGAAAAGCAAGACAAATGAACTCTCATAAGGTTGTAACTTGGCATGACATCATAAATTCACCCACATAGCTACTTCTAAAGAGTTGAGAGGGTTACGGCAAAAACTTGATGCACTTCGTGTAGAAATTGGACAATCCCTTTCGAAGTATGAGGGGTTCGGACGAAAACTCATCTATTACAAAGGGATTTCATTTTTAATAACTTATTTTAACTCCATACTTTTCGTGTGTTCAATATGCACCATTCAAAGGCACATCATCAATTTTCAACCCTTTCTGACTTTATTTCATATTTTTCATGCATTTAAGTATTTATTTTGAGCTAAATGACCCTGAATTTGAAAAGCAGTACAAATGAACTCTGAAAGGTTGTAACTTTGCACGACATCATTATTTCACCCACATAACAACTTCTAAAGAGTTGAGAGGGTTACGGCAAAAACTTGATGCCCTTCGTGTACAAATTGGACAGTCCATTTTGAAGTATGAGGGTTTCAAACGAAAACTCATGTATAACAAAGGGATTCATTTTTATTAACTTATTTTAAATCCATAATTTTTGTGTGTTCAATATGCACCATTCAAAGGCACATCATCAATTTTTAACCCTTTCTGACTTCATTTGAAATTTTGCATGCATTTAATGATTTATTTTGAGCTAAATGACCCTGGATTTGAAAAGCAGTACCAATGAACTCTGAAAAGGTTGTAACTTGGCATGACATCATAATTTCGCCCAAATAACAACTTCTAAAGAGTTGAGGGTTACGGCAAAAACTGGATGCACCTCGTGTACAAATTGGACAATCTCTTTCGAAGTCTGAGGGTTTCGGACGAAAACTCATCTATTACGAAGGGATTTCATTTTTAATAACTTATTTTCACGCCATACTTTTTGTGTGTGCAATATGCACCATTCAAAGGCAGATCACCAATTTTCAACCCTTTCTGAATTCATTGGATATTTTTCATGCATTTAATGATTTATGTTGAGTTAAATGACCCTGGATTTGAAGAGGAGTACCAATAAACTCTGAAAGTTTGTAACTTGGCATGACATCATAATTTCGCCCAAATAACAACTTCTAAAGAGTTGAGGGTGACGGCAAAAACTGGATGCACTTCGTGTACAAATTGGACAATCTCTTTCGAAGTATGAGGGTTTCAGACGAAAACTCATCTATTACAAAGGGATTTCATTTTTAATAACCTATTTTAACTCCATACTTTTTGTGTCTGCAATATGCACCATTCAAAGGCACATCACCAATTTTCAACCCTTTCTGACTTCATTTGATATTTTTTATGCATTTAATGATTTATTTTTAGCTGAATGGCCTTGAATTTGAAAAGCAATTCAAATGAACTCTCAAAAGGTTGTAACTTGGCATGCCATCATAATTTCACCCACATAACAACTTATAAATAGTTGAGACTATTACGACAAAAACTGGATGCACTTCGTGTGAAAATAGGACAATCTCTTCGGAAGTACGAGGGTTTCGGACGAAAACTCATCTATTACACAGGGATTACATTTTTAATAACATATTTTAACTCCATACTTTTTATGTGTTCAATATGCACCATTCAAAGGCACCTCATCAACTTTCCACCCTTTCTGACTTCATTTGATATTTTTCATGCAATTAATGATTTATTTTGAGCTAAAATGACCCTGAACTTGAAAAGCAAGACAAATGAACTCTGAAAAGCTTGTAAATTGGCATGACATCATAATTTCACCCACATAGCTACTTCTAAAGAGTTGAGAGGGTTACGGCAAAAACTTGATGCACTTCGTGTACAAATTGGACAATCCCTTTCGAAGTATGAGTGTTTCGGACGAAAACTCATCTATTACAAAGGGATTTCATTTTTAATAACTTATTTTAAATCCATAATTTTTGTGTGTTCAATATGCACCATTCAAAGGCACATCATCAATTTTCAACCCTTTCTGAATTCATTTGATATTTTTCATGCATTTAATGATTTATTTTGAGCTAAATGACCCTGGATTGGAAAAGCAGTACCAATTAACTCTGAAAGGTTGTAACTTGGCATGACATCATAATTTCACCCAAATAACAACTTCTCAAGAGTTGAGGGTGACGGCAAAAACTAGATGCACTTCGTGTACAAATTGGACAATCTCTTTCGAAGTATGAGGGTTTCGGACGAAAACTCATTTATTACAAAGGGAGTTCATTTTTAATAACTTATTTTAACTCCATACTTTTTGTGTGTTCAATATGCACCATTCAAAGGCACATCACCAATTTTCAACCCTTTCTGACTTCATTTGATATTTTTCATGCATTTAATGATTTATTTTAAGCTGAATGACCCTGAACTTGAAAAGCATGACAAATAAACTCTGAAAAGGTTGTAACTTGGCATGACATCATAAATTCACCCACATAGCTACTTCTAAAGAGTTGAGAGGGTTACGGCAAAAACTTGATGCCCTTCGTGTACAAATTGGACAATCCATTTTGAAGTATGAGGGTTTCAAACGAAAACTCATGTATAACAAATGGATTTCATTTGTATTAAGTTATTTTAAATCCATAATTTTTGTGTGTTCAATATGCACCATTCAAAGGCACAACGTCAATTTTCCACCCTTTCTGACTTCATTTGATATTTTTCATGCATTTAATGATTTATTTTGAGCCAAATGACCCTGGATTTGAAAAGCAATATCGATAAACTCTGAAAAGGATGTAACTTGGCATGACATCATAATTTCACCCAAATAGCAACTTCTAAAGAGTTGAGGGTTACGGCATAAACTAGATGCACTTCGTGTACAAATTGGACAATCTCTTTCGAAGTATGAGGGTTTCAGACGAAAACTCATCTATTACAAAGGGATTTCATTTTTAATAACTTATTTAAACTCCATACTTTTTGTGTGTTCAACATGCACCATTCAAAGGCACATCATTAATTTTCAACCCTTTCTGACTTCATTTGATATTTTTCATGCATTTAATGATTTATTTTGAGCTAAAATGACCCTGAACATGAAAAGCAAGACAAATGAACTCTGAAAAGGTTGTAACTTGGCATGTCATCATAATTTCACCCACATAGCAACTTCTAAATAGTTGAGACTATTACGACAAAAACTGGATGCACTTCGTGTACAAATTGGACAATCTCTTTCGAAGTATGAGGGTTTCGGACGAAAATTCATCTATTACAATGGGATTTCATTTTTAATAACTTATTTTAAATCCATACTTTTTGTGTGTTCAATATGCACCATTCAAAGGCACATCATCAATTTTCAACCCTTTCTGACTTCATTTGATATTTTTCATGCATTTAATGATTTATTTTGAGCTAAATGACCCTGAATTAGAAAAGCAATACAAATGAACTCTGAAAAGGTTGTAACTTGGCATGACATCATAATTTCACCCACATAGCAACTTATAAAGAGTTGAGACTATTACGACAAAAACTGGATGCAGTTCGTGTGAAAATTGGACAATCTCTTTGGAAGTACGAGAGTTTCGGAGGAAAACTCATCTATTGCAAAGGGATTTAATTTGTAATAACATATTTTAAGTCCATACTTTTTGTGTGTTTAATATGCACCATTCAAAGGCACATCATCAATTTCAAACCCTTTCTGACTTCATTTGATATTTTTCATGCGTTTAATGATTTATTTTGAGCTAAATGACCCTGAACTTGAAAAGCAAGACAAATGAACTCTCAAAAGGTTGTAACTTTGCATGACATCATAAATTCACCCACATAGCTACTTCTAAAGAGTTGAGAGGGTTACAGCAAAAACTTGATGCACTTCGTGTACAAATTGGACCATCCCTTTCGAAGTAAATGGGTTTCGGACAAAAACTCATCTATTACAAAGGGATTTCATTTTTAATAACTTATTTTAAATCCATCCTTTTTGTGTGTTCAATATGCACCATTCAAAGGCACATCATCAATTTTCAACCTTTTCTGACTTCATTTGATATTTTTCATGCATTTAGTGATTTATTTTGAGCTAAATGACCCTGGTTTTGAAAAGCAGTAGCAATGAACTCTGAAAGGTTGTAACTTGGCATGACATCATAATTTCACCCAAATAACCACTTCTAAAGAGTTGACGGTTACGGCAAAAACTGGATGCACTTCGTGTACAAATTGGACAATCTCTTTCGAAGTATGAGGGTTTTGGACGAAAATTCATCTATTACAAAGGGATTTCATTTTTAATAACTTATTTTAACTCCATACTTTTTGTGTGTTCCATATGCACCATTCAAAGGCACATCACCCATTTTCAACCCTTTCTGACTTCATTTGATATTTTTCATGCATTTAATGATTTACTTTGAGCTAAAATGACCCTGAACATGAAAAGCAAGACAAATGAACTCTGAAAAGGTTGTAACTTGGCATGTCATCATAATTTCACCCACATAGCAACTTCTAAAGAGTTGAGACTATTACGACAAAAAATGGATGCACTTCGTGTACAAATTGGACAATCTCTTTCGAAGTATGAGGGTTTCGGACGAAAACTCATCTATTACAAAGGTATTTCATTTTTAACAACTTATTTTATCTCCAGACTTTTTGTCTATTCAATATGCACCATTCAAAGGCACATCATCAATTTTCAACCCTTTCTAACTTTATTTGATATTTTTCATGCATTTAATGATTTATTTTGAGCTAAAATGACCCTGAGCATGAAAAGCAAGACAAATGAACTCTGAAAAGGTTGTAACATGGCATGGCATCATAATTTCACCCATATAGCAACTTCTAAAGAGTTGAGACTATTACGACAAAAACTAGATGCACTTCGTGTACAAATTGGACAATCTCTTTCGAAGTATGAGGGCTTCGGACGAAAACTCATCTATTACAAAGGGATTTCATTTTTAATAACTTATTTTAAATCCATACTTTTTGTGTGTTCAATATGCACCATTCAAAGGCACATCATCAATTTTCAACCCTTTCTGACTTCATTTGATAATTTTCATGCATTTAATGATTTATTTTGAGCTAAATGACCCTGAACTTGAAAAGCAAGACAAATGAACTCTGAAAAGGTTGTAACTTGGCATGACATCATAAATTCACCCACATAGCTACTTATAAAGAGTTGAGAGGGTTACGGCAAAAACTTGATGCACTTCGTGTAGAAATTGGACAATCCCTTTCGAAGTATGAGGGTTTCGGACGAAAACTCATCTATTACGAAGGGATTTCATTTTTAATAACTTATTTTAACTCCATACTTTTTGTGTGTTCAATATGCACCATTCAAAGGCACATCATCAATTTTCAACCCTTTCTAACTTCATTTGATAATTTTCATGCATTTAATGATTTATTTTGAGCTAAATGACCCTGAACTTGAAAAGCAAGACAAATGAACTCTCATAAGGTTGTAACTTGGCATGACATCATAAATTCACCCACATAGCTACTTCTAAAGAGTTGAGAGGGTTACGGCAAAAACTTGATGCACTTCGTGTAGAAATTGGACAATCCCTTTCGAAGTATGAGGGGTTCGGACGAAAACTCATCTATTACAAAGGGATTTCATTTTTAATAACTTATTTTAACTCCATACTTTTCGTGTGTTCAATATGCACCATTCAAAGGCACATCATCAATTTTCAACCCTTTCTGACGTTATTTCATATTTTTCATGCATTCAAGTATTTATTTTGAGCTAAATGACCCTGAATTTGAAAAGCAGTACAAATGAACTCTGAAAGGTTGTAACTTTGCACGACATCATTATTTCACCCACATAACAACTTCTAAAGAGTTGAGAGGGTTACGGCAAAAACTTGATGCCCTTCGTGTACAAATTGGACAATCCATTTTGAAGTATGAGGGTTTCAAACGAAAACTCATGTATAACAAAGTGATTCATTTTTATTAACTTATTTTAAATCCATAATTTTTGTGTGTTCAATATGCACCATTCAAAGGCACATCATCAATTTTTAACCCTTTCTGACTTCATTTGAAATTTTGCATGCATTTAATGATTTATTTTGAGCTAAATGACCCTGAACTTGAAAAGCAAGACAAATGAACTCTGAAAAGGTTGTAACTTGGCATGACATCATAATTTCGCCCAAATAACAACTTCTAAAGAGTTGAGGGTTACGGCAAAAACTGGATGCACCTCGTGTACAAATTGGACAATCTCTTTCGAAGTCTGAGGGTTTCGGACGAAAACTCATCTATTACGAAGGGATTTCATTTTTAATAACTTATTTTCACGCCATACTTTTTGTGTGTGCAATATGCACCATTCAAAGGCAGATCACCAATTTTCAACCCTTTCTGACTTCATTGGATATTTTTCATGCATTTAATGATTTATGTTGAGTTAAATGACCCTGGATTTTAAGAGGAGTACCAATAAACTCTGAAAGTTTGTAACTTGGCATGACATCATAATTTCGCCCAAATAACAACTTCTAAAGAGTTGAGGGTGACGGCAAAAACTGGATGCACTTCGTGTACAAATTGGACAATCTCTTTCGAAGTATGAGGGTTTCAGACGAAAACTCATCTATTACAAAGGGATTTCATTTTTAATAACCTATTTTAACTCCATACTTTTTGTGTGTGCAATATGCACCATTCAAAGGCACATCACCAATTTTCAACCCTTTCTGACTTCATTTGATATTTTTTATGCATATAATGATTTATTTTTAGCTGAATGGCCTTGAATTTGAAAAGCAATTCAAATGAACTCTCAAAAGGTTGTAACTTGGCATGCCATCATAATTTCACCCACATAACAACTTATAAATAGTTGAGACTATTACGACAAAAACTGGATGCACTTCGTGTGAAAATAGGACAATCTCTTCGGAAGTACGAGGGTTTCGGACGAAAACTCATCTATTACACAGGGATTACATTTTTAATAACATATTTTAACTCCATACTTTTTATGTGTTCAATATGCACCATTCAAAGGCACCTCATCAACTTTCCACCCTTTCTGACTTCATTTGATATTTTTCATGCAATTAATGATTTATTTTGAGCTAAAATGACCCTGAACTTGAAAAGCAAGACAAATGAACTCTGAAAAGCTTGTAAATTGGCATGACATCATAATTTCACCCACATAGCTACTTCTAAAGAGTTGAGAGGGTTACGGCAAAAACTTGATGCACTTCGTGTACAAATTGGACAATCCCTTTCGAAGTATGAGTGTTTCGGACGAAAACTCATCTATTACAAAGGGATTTCATTTTTAATAACTTATTTTAAATCCATAATTTTTGTGTGTTCAATATGCACCATTCAAAGGCACATCATCAATTTTCAACCCTTTCTGAATTCATTTGATATTTTTCATGCATTTAATGATTTATTTTGAGCTAAATGACCCTGGATTGGAAAAGCAGTACCAATTAACTCTGAAAGGTTGTAACTTGGCATGACATCATAATTTCACCCAAATAACAACTTCTCAAGAGTTGAGGGTGACGGCAAAAACTAGATGCACTTCGTGTACAAATTGGACAATCTCTTTCGAAGTATGAGGGTTTCGGACGAAAACTCATTTATTACAAAGGGAGTTCATTTTTAATAACTTATTTTAACTCCATACTTTTTGTGTGTTCAATATGCACCATTCAAAGGCACATCACCAATTTTCAACCCTTTCTGACTTCATTTGATATTTTTCATGCATTTAATGATTTATTTTGAGCTGAATGACCCTGAACTTGAAAAGCATGACAAATGAACTCTGAAAAGGTTGTAACTTGGCATGACATCATAAATTCACCCACATAGCTACTTCTAAAGAGTTGAGAGGGTTACGGCAAAAACTTGATGCCCTTCGTGTACAAATTGGACAATCCATTTTGAAGTATGAGGGTTTCAAACGAAAACTCATGTATAACAAATGGATTTCATTTGTATTAAGTTATTTTAAATCCATAATTTTTGTGTGTTCAATATGCACCATTCAAAGGCACAACGTCAATTTTCCACCCTTTCTGACTTCATTTGATATTTTTCATGCATTTAATGATTTATTTTGAGCCAAATGACCCTGGATTTGAAAAGCAATATCGATAAACTCTGAAAAGGATGTAACTTGGCATGACATCATAATTTCACCCAAATAGCAACTTCTAAAGAGTTGAGGGTTACGGCATAAACTAGATGCACTTCGTGTACAAATTGGACAATCTCTTTCGAAGTATGAGGGTTTCGGACGAAAACTCATCTATTACAAAGGGATTTCATTTTTAATAACTTATTTAAACTCCATACTTTTTGTGTGTTCAACATGCACCATTCAAAGGCACATCATTAATTTTCAACCCTTTCTGACTTCATTTGATATTTTTCACGCATTTAATGATTTATTTTGAGCTAAAATGACCCTGAACATGAAAAGCAAGACAAATGAACTCTGAAAAGGTTGTAACTTGGCATGTCATCATAATTTCACCCACATAGCAACTTCTAAATAGTTGAGACTATTACGACAAAAACTGGATGCACTTCGTGTACAAATTGGACAATCTCTTTCGAAGTATGAGGGTTTCGGACGAAAATTCATCTATTACAATGGGATTTCATTTTTAATAACTTATTTTAAATCCATACTTTTTGTGTGTTCAATATGCACCATTCAAAGGCACATCATCAATTTTCAACCCTTTCTGACTTCATTTGATATTTTTCATGCATTTAATGATTTATTTTGAGCTAAATGACCCTGAATTAGAAAAGCAATACAAATGAACTCTGAAAAGGTTGTAACTTGGCATGACATCATAATTTCACCCACATAGCAACTTATAAAGAGTTGAGACTATTACGACAAAAACTGGATGCAGTTCGTGTGAAAATTGGACAATCTCTTTGGAAGTACGAGAGTTTCGGAGGAAAACTCATCTATTGCAAAGGGATTTAATTTGTAATAACATATTTTAAGTCCATACTTTTTGTGTGTTTAATATGCACCATTCAAAGGCACATCATCAATTTCAAACCCTTTCTGACTTCATTTGATATTTTTCATGCGTTTAATGATTTATTTTGAGCTAAATGACCCTGAACTTGAAAAGCAAGACAAATGAACTCTCAAAAGGTTGTAACTTTGCATGACATCATAAATTCACCCACATAGCTACTTCTAAAGAGTTGAGAGGGTTACAGCAAAAACTTGATGCACTTCGTGTACAAATTGGACCATCCCTTTCGAAGTAAATGGGTTTCGGACGAAAACTCATCTATTACAAAGGGATTTCATTTTTAATAACTTATTTTAAATCCATCCTTTTTGTGTGTTCAATATGCACCATTCAAAGGCACATCATCAATTTTCAACCTTTTCTGACTTCATTTGATATTTTTCATGCATTTAGTGATTTATTTTGAGCTAAATGACCCTGGTTTTGAAAAGCAGTAGCAATGAACTCTGAAAGGTTGTAACTTGGCATGACATCATAATTTCACCCAAATAACAACTTCTAAAGAGTTGACGGTTACGGCAAAAACTGGATGCACTTCGTGTACAAATTGGACAATCTCTTTCGAAGTATGAGGGTTTTGGACGAAAATTCATCTATTACAAAGGGATTTCATTTTTAATAACTTATTTTAACTCCATACTTTTTGTGTGTTCAATATGCACCATTCAAAGGCACATCACCCATTTTCAACCCTTTCTGACTTCATTTGATATTTTTCGTGCATTTAATGATTTACTTTGAGCTAAAATGACCCTGAACATGAAAAGCAAGACAAATGAACCCTGAAAAGGTTGTAACTTGGCATGTCATCATAATTTCACCCACATAGCAACTTCTAAAGAGTTGAGACTATTACGACAAAAAATGGATGCACTTCGTGTACAAATTGGACAATCTCTTTCGAAGTATGAGGGTTTCGGACGAAAACTCATCTATTACAAAGGTATTTCATTTTTAACAACTTATTTTATCTCCAGACTTTTTGTCTATTCAATATGCACCATTAAAAGGCACATCACCGATTTTCAACCCTTTCTGACTTCATTTGATATTTTCCGTGCATTTAATGATTTATTTTGAGCTAAATGACCCTGAATTTGAAAAGCAATACAAATGAACTCTAAAAAGGTTGTAACTTGGCATGAAATCATAATTTCACGCACATACAAACTTATAAAGAGTTGAGACTATGACGGAAAAAACTGGATGCACTTCGTGTACAAATTGGACAATCTCTTTGGAAGTACGAGGGTTTCGGAAGAAAACTCATCTATTACAAAGGGATTACATTTTTAATAACATATTTTAACCTCATTCTTTTCTTGTGTTCAATATGCACCATTCAAAGGCACAACGTACATTTTCCACCCTTTCTGACTTCATTTGATATTTTTCATGCATTTAATGATTTATTTTGAGCCAAATGACCCTGGATTGAAAAGCAGTATCGATAAACTCTGAAAAGGATGTAACTTGGCATGACATCATAATTTCACCCAAATAGCAACTTCTAAAGAGTTGAGGGTTACGGCATAAACTAGATGCACTTCGTGTACAAATTGGACAATCTCTTTCGAAGTATGAGGGTTTCGGACGAAAACTCATCTATTACAAAGGGATTTCATTTTTTATAACTTATTTAAACTCCATATTTTTTGTGTGTTCAACATGCACCATTCAAAGGCACATCATTAATTTTCAACCCTTTCTGACTTCATTTGATATTTTTCATGCATTTAATGAGTTATTTTGAGCTAAAATGACCCTGAACATGAAAAGCAAGACAAATGAACTCTGAAAAGGTTGTAACTTGGCATGTCATCATAATTTCACCCACATAGCAACTTCTAAATAGTTGAGACTATTACGACAAAAACTGGATGCACTTCGTGTACAAATTGGACAATCTCTTTCGAAGTATGAGGGCTTCGAACGAAAACTCATCTATTACAAAGGGATTTCATTTTTAATAACTTATTTTAAATCCATACTTTTTGTGTGTTCAATATGCACCATTCAAAGGCACATCATCAATTTTCAACCCTTTCTGACTTCACTTGATATTTTTCATGCATTTAATGATTTATTTTGAGCTAAATGACCCTGGATTTGAAAAGCAGTACCAATGAAATCTGAAAGGTTGTAACTTGGCATGACATCATAATTTCACCCAAATAACAACTTCTAAAGAGTTGAGGGTGACGGCAAAAACTGGATGCACTTCGTGTACAAATTGGACAATCTCTTTCGAAGTATGAGGGTTTCGGACGAAAATTCATCTATTACAATGGGATTTCATTTTTAATAACTTATTTTACCTCCATAATTTTTGTGTGTTCAATATGCACCATTCAAAGGCACATCACCAATTTTCAACCCTTTCTGACTTCATTTGATATTTTTCATGCATTTAATGTTTTATTTTGAGCTAAATGACCCTGAATTTGAAAAGCAATACAAATGAACCCTGAAAATCTTGTAACTTGGCATGACATCATAATTTCACCCACATAGATACTTATAAAGAGTTGAGACTATTACGACAAAAACTGGATGCACTTCGTGTACAAATTGGACAATCTCTTTGGAAGTACGAGGGTTTCGGGCGAAAACTCATCTATTACAAAGGGATTAAATTTGTAATAACATATTTTAACTCCATAATTTTTGTGTGTTCAATATGCACCATTAAAAGGCACATCATTAATTTTCAACCCTTTCTAACTTCATTTGATATTTTTCATGCATTTAATGATTTATTTTGAGCTAAATGAGCTTGAACTAGAAAAGCAAGACAAATGAACTCTGAAAAGGTTGTAACTTGGCATGACATCATAAACTCACCCACATACCTACTTCTAAAGAGTTGAGAGGGTTACGGCAAAAACTTGATGCACTTCGTGTACAAATTGGACAATCCCTTTCGAAGTATGAGGGTATGGGACGAAAACTCATGTATTACAAAGGGATTTCATTTTTAATAACTTATTTTAACTCCATATTTTTTGTGAGTTCAATATGCACCAGTCAAAGGCACATCATCAATTTTCGACCCTTTCTAACTTTATTTGATATTTTTCATGGATATAATGATTTATTTTGAGCTAAATGACCCTGAATTGGAAAAGCAGTACAAATAAACTCTGAAAAGGTTGTAACTTGGCATGACATCATAATTTCACCCACATAACAACTTCTAAAGAGTTAAGAGGGTTATGGCAAAAACTTGATGCCCTTCGTGTACAAATTGGACAATCCCTTTTGAAGTATGAGGGTTTCAAACAAAAACTCATCTACTACAAAGGGATTTCATTTTTAATAACTTATTTTAAATCCACAATTTTTGTGTGTTCAATATACACCATTCAAAGGCACAACGTCAATTTTCCACCCTTTCTGACTTCATTTAATATTTTTCATGCATTTACTGATTTATTTTGAGCCAAATGACCCTGGATTTGAAAAGCAGTATCGATAAACTCTGAAAAGGATGTAACTTGGAATGACATCATAATTTCACCCAAATAGCAACTTCTAAAGAATTGAGAGTTACGGCATAAACTAGATGCACTTCGTGTACAAATTGGACAATCTCTTTCGAAGTATGAGGGTTTCGGACGAAAACTCATCTATCACAAAGGGATTTCATTTTTAATAACTTATTTTAACTCCATACCTTTTGTGTGTTCAATATGCACCATTCAAAGACACATCATCAATTTTCAACCCTTTCTGACTTCATTTGATATTTTTGATGCATTTAATGATTTATTTTGAGCTAAATGACCCTGAATTTGAAAAACAATACAAATGAACTCTGGAAAGGTCGTAACTTGGCATGACATCATAATTTCACCCACATAGCAACTTCTAAAGAGTTGAGAGGGTTACGACAAAAACTTGATGCACTTCATGTACAAATTGGACAATCCCTTTCGAAGTATGTCGGTTTCAGACGAAAACTCATCTATTACAAAGGGATTTCATTTTTAGTAACTTATCTTAAATCCATACTTTTTGTGTGCTCAATATGCACCATTCAAAGGCACATCATCAATTTTCAACCTTCTCTGACTTCATTTAATATTTTCCATGCATTTAATGATTTATTTTGAGCTAAATGACCCCGAAGTTGAAAAGCAAGACAAATGAACTCTGAAAAGGTTGTAACTTGGCATGACATCATAATTTCACCCACATAGCTACTTCTAAAGAGTTGAGAGGGTTATGGCAAAAACTTCATGCACTTCGTGTACAAATTGGACAATCCCTTTCGAAGTATGAGGGTTTCGGCCGAAAACTCATCTATTACAAAGGGATTTCATTTTTAATAACTTATTTTAAATCCATAATTTTTGTGTGTTCAATATGGACCATTCAACGGCACATCGTCAATTTTCCACCGTTTCTGACTTCATTTGATATTTTTCATGCATTTAATGATTTATTTTGAGCCAAATGACCCTGGATTTGAAAAGCAGTATCGATAAACTCTGAAAAGGATGTAACTTGGCATGACATCATAATTTCACCCAAATAGCAACTTCTAAAGAGTTGAGGGTTACGGCATAAACTGGATGCACTTCGCGTACAAATTGGACAATCTCTTTCGAAGTATGAGGGTTTCGGAAGAAAACTCATCTATTACAAAGGGATTTCATATTTAATAACTTATTTAACTCCATACTTTTTGTGTGTTCAATATGCACCATTAAAAGGGACATCACCGATTTTCAACCCTTTCTGACTTCATTAGATATTTTTCGTGCATGTAGTGATTTATTTTGACGTAAATGACCCTGAATTTGAAAAGCAGTACAAATGAATTCTTAAAAGGTCGTAACTTGGCATGACATCATAATTTCACCCACATAGCAACTTATAAAGAGTTGAGAGGGTTACGACAAAAACTAGTTGCACTTCGTGTACAAATTGGACAATCCCTTTGAAAGTATGAGGGTTTCGGACGAAAACTCATCTATTATAAAGGGATTTCATTTTTAATAACTTATCTTAAATCCATACTTTTTGTGTGTTCAATATGCACCATTCAAAGGCACATCATCAATTTTCAACCCTTTCTGACTTCATTTCATATTTTTCATGCATTTAATGACTTATTTTGAGTTAATTGACCCTGTATTTGAAAAGCAGTACCAATGAACTCTCAAAGGTTGTAACTTGGGATGACATCATAATTTCACCCAAATAACAACTTCTAAAGACTTGAGGGTGACGGCAAAAACTCGATGCTCTTCGTGTACAAATGAGACAATCCCTTTCGAAGTATGAGGGTTTCGGACGAAAACTCATCTATTACAAAGGGATTTCATTTTTAATAACTTATTTTAACTCCATACTTTTTGTGTGTTCAATCTGCACAATTAAAAGGCACATCATCAATTTTCAACCCTTTCTGACTTCATTTGATATTTTTCATGCATTTAATGATTCATTTTGACCTAAATGACCCTTGATTTGAAAAGCAGTACCAATGAACTCTGAAAGGTTGTAACTTGGGATGACATCATAATTTCACCCAAATAAAAATTTCTAAAGAGTTGAGGGTGACGGCAAAAACTCGATGCACTTCGTGTACAAATGGGACAATCTCTTTCGAAGTATGAGGGTTTCGGAAGAAAACTCATCTATTACAAAGGGATTTCATTTTTAATAACTTATTTGAACTCTATACTTTTTGTGTGTTCAATATGCACCATTCAAAGGGACATCACCAATTTTCAACCCTTTCTGACTTCATTTGATATTTTTCATGCATTTAATGTTTTATTTTGAGCTAAATGACCCTGAATTAGAAAAGCAATACAAATGAACTCTGAAAAGGTTGTAACTTGGCCTGACATCATAATTCTCACCCACATAGCAAGTTATAAAGAGTTGAGACTATTACGACAAAAACTGGATGCACTTCGTGTACAAATTGGACAATCTCTTTGGAAGTACGAGGGTTTCGGATGAAAACTCATCTATTACAAATGGATTTCATTTTTAATAACATATTTTAACTCCATACTTTTTGTGTGTTCAAAATGCAACATTCGAAGGTACATCATGAATTTTCAACCCTTTCTGACTTCATTTGATATTTTTCATGCATTTGATGATTTATTTTGAGCTAAATGAACTTGAACTTGAAAAGCAAGACAAATGAACACTGAAAAGGTTGTAACTTGGCATGACATCATAAATTCACCCACATAGCTACTTCTAAAGATTTGAGAGGGTTACGACAAAAACTTGATGCACTTCGTGTACAAATTGGACAATCCCTTTCGAAGTATGAGGGTTTTGGACGAAAACTCATCTATTACAAAGGGATTTCATTTTTAATAACTTATTTTAACTCCATACTTTTTTTGTGTTCAATATGCACCATTCAAAGGCACATCATCAATTTTCAACCCTTTCTGACTTTATTTGAAATTTTTCATGGATTTAATGATTTATTTTGCGCTAAATGACCCTGAATTTGAAAAGCAGTACAAATGAACTCTGAAAAGGTTGTAACTTGGCATGACATCATAATTTCACCCAAATAACAACTTCTAAAGAGTTGACGGTTACGGCAAAAACAGGATGCACTTCGTGTACAAATTGGACAATCTCTTTGGAAGTACGAGGGTTTCGGACGAAAACTCACCTATTACAAAGGGATTACATTTTTTATAACATATTTTAACTCCATACTTTTTGTGTGTTCAATATGCACCATTCAAAGGCACATCATCAATTTTCAACCCTTTCTGACTTCATTTGATATTTTTCATGCATTTAATGATTTATTTTGAGCTAAATGACCCTGAATTTGAAAAGCAATATTAATGAACTCTGAAAAGGTTGTAACTTTGCATGACATCATAATTTCACCCACATAACAACTTCTAAAGAGTTGAGACAGTTACGGCAAAAACTTGATGCCCTTCGTGTACAAATTGGACAATCCCTTTCGAAGTATGAGGGTTTCAAACGAAAACTCATCTATTACAAAGGGATTTCATTTTCAAAAACTTATTTTAAATCCATAATTTTTGTGTGTTCAATATGCACCATTCAAAGGCACATCATCAATTTTCCACCCTTTCTAACTGCATTTGATATTTTTCATGCTTTTAATGATTTATTTTGAGCCAAATGACCCTGGATTTGAAAAGCAGTACCGATAAACTCTTAAAAGGATGTAACTTGGCAGGACATCATAATTTCACCCAAATAACAACTTCTAAAGAGTTGAGGGTTACGGCATAAACTGGACGCACTTCGTGTACAAATTGGACAATCTCTTTCGAAGTATGAGGGTTTCGAACGAAAACTCATCTATTACAAAGGGATTTCATTTTTAATAACTTATTTTAACTCCATACTTTTTGTGTGTTCAATATGCACGATTAAAAGGCACATCACCGATTTTCAACCCTTTCTGACTTCATTAGATATTTTTCGTGCATTTAGTGATTTATTTTGTGCTAAATGACCCTGAATTTGAAAAGCAGTACAAATGAACTCTGAAAAGGTTGTAACTTGGCATGACATCATAATTTGACCCACATATTAACTTATAAAGAGTTGAGACTATTATGACAAAAACTGGATGCACTTCGTGTACAAATTGGACAATCTCTTTGGAAGTACAAGGGTTTCGGACGAAAGCTCATCTATTACAAAGGGATTACATTTGTAATAACATATTTTCACTCCATTCTTTTTGTGTGTTCAATATGCACCATTCAAAGGCACATCACTGATTTTCAACCCTTTCTGACTTCATTTGATATTTTTCATGCATTTAATGATTTATTTTGAGCTAAATGACCCTGAAGTTGAAAAGCAAGACAAATGAACTCTGAAAAGGTTGTAACTTGGCATGACATCATAATTTCACCCACATAGCTACTTCTAAAGAGTTGAGAGGGTTACGGCAAAAACTTGATGCACTTCGTGCACAAATTGGACAATCCCTTTCGAAGTATGAGGGTTTCAGACGAAAACTCATCTATTACAAAGGGATTTCATTTTTAATAACTTATTTTAACTCCATACTTTTTGTGTGTTCAATACCTTTCTGACTTCATTTGATATTTTTCATGCATTTAATGATTTATTTTGAGCTAAATGACCTTGGATTTGAAAAGCAGTACAAATGAACTCTGAAAAGGTTGTAACTTGGCATGACATCATAATTTCACCCACATATTAACTTATAAAGAGTTGAGACTATTACGACAAAAACTGGATGCACTTCGTGTACAAATTGGACAATCTCTTTGGAAGTACAAGGGTTTCGGACGAAAGCTCATCTATTACAAAGGGATTAGATTTGTAATAACATATTTTCACTCCATTCTTTTTGTCTGTTCAATATGCACCATTCAAAGGCACATCACCGATTTTCAACCCTTTCTGACTTCATTTGATATTTTTCATGCATTTAATGATTTATTTTGACCTAATGACCCTGAAGTTGAAAAGCAAGACAAATGAACTCTGAAAAGGTTGTAACTTGGCATGACATCATAATTTCACCCACATAGCTACTTCTAAAGAGTTGAGAGGGTTACGGCAAAAACTTGATGCACTTCGTGTACAAATTGGACAATCCCTTTCGAAGTATGAGGGTTTCGGACGAAAACTCATCTATTACAAAGGGATTTCATTTTTAATAACTTATTTTAAATCCATACTTTTTGTGTGTTCAATATGCACCATTCAAAGGCACATCATCAATTTTCAACCCTTTCTGACTTCATTTGATATTTTTCATGCATTTAATGATTTATTTTGAGCTAAATGACCTTGGATTTGAAAAGCAGTACCAATGAACTCTGAAAGGTTGTAACTTGGCATGACATCATAATTTCACCCAAATAACAACTTCTAAAGAGTTGAGGGTTACGGCAAAAACTGGATGCACTTCGTGCACAAATTGGACAATCTCTTTCGAAGTATGAGGGTTTCGGACGAAAACTCATCTATTACAATGGGATTTCATTTTTAATAACTTATTTTAACTCCATACTTTTTGTCTGTTCAATATGCACCATTCAAAGGCACATCACCAATTTTCAACCCTTTCTGACTTCATTTGATATTTTTCATGCATTTAATGATTTATTTTGAGCTAAATGACCCAGAATTTGAAAAGTTGTACAAATGAACTCTAAAAAGGTTGTAACTTGGCATGGCATCATAATTTCACCCACATAGAAACTTCTAAAGAGTTGAGACCATTACGACAAAAACTGGATGCAGTTCGTGTACAAATTGGACAATCTCTTTGGAAGTACGAGGGTTTCGGACGAAAACTCATCTATTACAAAGGGATTACATTTTTAATAACATATTTTAACTCCATACTTTTTGTGTGTTCAATATGCACCATTCAAAGGCACATCATCAATTCTCAACCCTTTCTGACTTCATTTGATAATTTTCATGCATTTAATGATTTATTTTGAACTAAATGACCCTGGATTTGAAAAGCAGTACAAATGAACTCTGAAAAGGTTGTAACTTGGCATGACATCATAATTTCACCCAAATAACAACTTCTAAAGAGTTGAGGGTTACGGCAAAAACTGGATGCACTTCGTGCACAAATTGGACAATCTCTTTCGAAGTATGAGGGTTTCGGACGAAAACTCATCTATTAGAAAGGGATTTCATTTTTAATAACTTATTTTAACTCCATACCTTTTGTGTGTTCAATATGCACCATTCAAAGCCACATCATCAATTTTCAATCCTTTCTGACTTCATTTGATATTTTTGATGCATTTAATGATTTATTTTGAGCTAAATGACCCTGAATTTGAAAAACAATACAAATGAACTCTGAAAAGGTCGTAACTTGGCATGACATTATAATTTCACCCACATAGCAACTTCTAAAGAGTTGAGAGGGTTACGACAAAAACTTGATGCACTTCGTGTACAAATTGGACAATCCCTTCCGAAGTATGAGGGTTTCGGACGAAAACTCATCTATTACAAAGGGATTTCATTTTTAATAACTTATCTTAAATCCATACTATTTGTGTGTTCAATATGCACCATTCAAAGGCACATCACCAATTTTCAACCCTTTCTGACTTTATTTGATATTTTTCATGCATTTAATGATTTATTTTGAGCTAAATGACCCAGAATTTGAAAAGCAGTACAAATGAACTCTAAAAAGGTTGTAACTTGGTATGGCATCATAATTTCACCCACATAGCTACATATAAAGAGTTGAGAGGGTTACGGCAAAAACTTGATGCACTTCGTGTACAAATTGGACAATCCCTTTCGAAGTATGAGGGTTTCGGACGAAAACTCATCTATTACAAAGGGATTTCATTTTTAATAACTTATTTTAAATCCATACTTTTTGTGTGTTCAATATGCACCATTCAAAGGCACATCATCAATTTTCAACCCTTTCTGACCTCGCTTGATATTTTTCATGCATTTAATGATTTATTTTGAGCTAAATGACCCTGGATTTGAAAAGCTGTACCAATGAAGTCTAAAAGGTTGTAACTTGGCATGACATCATAATTTCACCCACATAGCAACTTATAAAGAGTTGAGACTATTACGACAAAAACTGGATGCACTCCGGGTACAAATTGGACAATCTCTTTGGAAGTACGAGGGTTTCGGACGAAAACTGATCTATTACAAAGGGATTAAATTTGTAATAACATATTTTAACTCCATACTTTTTGTGTGTTCAATATGCACCATTCAAAGGCACATCATCAATTTTCAACCCTTTCTGACTTCATTTGATATTTTTCATGCATTTAATGATTTATTTTCACCTAAATGACCCTGAACTTGAAAAGCAAGACAAATGAACTCTGAAAAGGATGTAACTTGGCATGACATCATAAATTCACCCACATAGCTACTTCTAAAGAGTTGAGAGGGTTACGCCAAAAAATTGATGCACTTCGTGTACAAATTGGACAATCTCTTTCGAAGTATGAGGGTTTCGAACGAAAACTCATCTATTACAAAAGGAATTTCATTTTTAATAACTTATTTTAACTCCATACTTTTTGTGTGTTCAATATGCACCATTAAAAGGCACATCACCGATTTTCAACCCTTTCTGACTTCATAGTTATTTTTCGTGTATTTAGTGATTTATTTTGTGCTAAATGACCCTGAATTTGAAAAGCAGTACAAATGAACTCTGAAAAGGTTGTAACTTGGCATGACATCATAATTTCACCCACATATTAACTTATAAAGAGTTGAGACTATTACGACAAAAACTGGATGCAGTTCGTGTACAAATTGGACAATCTCTTTGGAAGTACGAGGGTTTCGGATGAAAACTCATCTATTACAAAGGGATTACATTTTTAATAACATATTTTAACTCCATACTTTTTGTGTGTTCAATATGCACCATTCAAAGGCACATCATCAATTCTCAACCCTTTCTGACTTCATTTGATAATTTTCATGCATTTAATGATTTATTTTTAACTAAATGACCCTGGATTTGAAAAGCAGTACGAATGAACTCTGAAAAGGTATTAAATTGGCATGACATCATAATTTCACCCAAATAACAACTTCTAAAGAGTTGAGGGTTACGGCAAAAACTGGATGCACTTCGTGGACAAATTGGACAATCTCTTTCGAAGTATGAGGGTTTCGGACGAAAACTCATCTATTAAAAAGGGATTTCATTTTTAATAAGTTATTTTAACTCGATACTTTTTGTGTGTTCAATATGCACCATTCAAAGGCACATCATCAATTTTCAACCCTTTCTGACTTCATTTGATATTTTTGATGCATTTAATGATTTATTTCGAGCTAAATGACCCTGAATTTGAAAAGCGGTACAAATGAACTCTGAAAAGGTTGTAACCTTGCATGACTTCATAATTTCACCCACATAGCAACTTCTAAAGAGTTGAGACTATTACGACAAAAACTGGATGCACTCCGTGTACAAATTGGACAACCTCTTTGGTAGTACGGGGTTTCGGACGAAAACTAATCTATTACAAAGGGATTAAATTTGTCATAACATATTTTAACTCCATACTTTTTGTGTGTTCAATATGCACCATTCAAAGGCACATCATCAATTTTCAGCCCTTTCTGACTTCATTTGATATTTTTCATGCATTTAATGATTTATTTTCAGCTAAATGACCCTGAACTTGAAAAGCAAGACAAATGAACTCTGAAAAGGTTGTAACTTGGCATGACATCATAATTTCACCCACATAGCTACTTCTAAAGTGTTGAGAGGGTTACGGCAAAAACTTGATGCACTTCGTGTACAAATTGGACAATCCTTTCGAAGTATGAGGGTTTCGGACGAAAACTCATCTATTACAAAGGGATTTCTATTTTAATAACTTATTTTAAATCCATACTTTTTGTGTGTTCAATATGCACCATTCAAAGGCACATCATCAATTTTCAACCCTTTTTGACTTCATTTGATATTTTTCATGCATTTAATGATTTATTTTGAGCTAAATGACCTTGGATTTGAAAAGCAGTACCAATGAACTCTGAAAGGTTGTAACTTGGCATGACATCATAATTTCACCCAAATAACAACTTCTAAAGAGTTGAGGGTTACGGCAAAAACTGGATGCACTTCGTGCACAAATTGGACAATCTCTTTCGAAGTATGAGGGTTTCGGACGAAAACTCATCTATTACAAAGGGATTTCATTTTTAATAACTTATTTTAACTCCATACTTTTTGTCTGTTCAATATGCACCATTCAAAGGCACATCACCAATTTTCAACCCTTTATGACTTCATTTGATATTTTTCATGCATTTAATGATTTATTTTGAGCTAAATGACCCAGAATTTGAAAAGCAGTACAAATGAACTCTAAAAAGGTTGTAACTTGGTATGGCATCATAATTTCACCCACATAGCTACTTATAAAGAGTTGAGAGGGTTACGGCAAAAACTTGATGCACTTCGTGTACAAATCGGACAATCCCTTTCGAAGTATGAGGGTTTCGGACGAAAACTCATCTATTACAAAGGGATTTCATTTTTAATAACTTATTTTAAATCCATACTTTTTGTGTGTTCAATATGCACCATTCAAAGGCACATCATCAATTTTCAACCCTTTCTGACTTCATTTGATATTTTTCATGCATTTAATGATTTATTTTGAGCTAAATGACCCTGGATTTGAAAAGCAGTACCAATGAATTCTAAAAGGTTGTAACTTGGCATGACATCATAATTTCACCCACATAGCAACTTATAAAGAGTTGAGACTATTACGACAAAAACTGGATGCACTCCGTGTACAAATTGGACAATCTCTTTGGAAGTACGAGGGTTTCGGACGAAAACTGATCTATTACAAAGGGATTAAATTTGTAATAACATATTTTAACTCCATACTTTTTGTGTGTTCAATATGCACCATTCAAAGGCACATCATCAATTTTCAACCCTTTCTGACTTCATTTGATATTTTTCATGCATTTAATGATTTATTTTCAGCTAAATGACCCTGAACTTGAAAAGCAAGACAAGTGAACTCTGAAAAGGATGTAACTTGGCATGACATCATAAATTCACCCACATAGCTACTTCTAAAGAGTTGAGAGGGTTACACCAAAAAATTGATGCACTTCGTGTACAAATTGGACAATCTCTTTCGAAGTATGAGGGTTTCGGACGAAAACTCATCTATTACAAAGGGATTTCATTTTTAATAACTTATTTTAACTCCATACTTTTTGTGTGTTCAATATGCACCATTCAAAGGCACATCACCAATTTTCAACCCTTTCTGACTTCATTTGATATTTTTCATGCATTTAATGATTTATTTTGAGCTAAATGACCCAGCATTTGAAAAGCAGTACAAATGAACTCTAAAAAGGTTGTAACTTGGCATGGCATCATAATTTCACCCACATAGAAACTTCTAAAGAGTTGAGACTATTACGACAAAAACTGGATGCAGTTCGTGTACAAATTGGACAATCTCTTTGGAAGTACGAGGGTTTCGGATGAAAACTCATCTATTACAAAGGGATTACATTTTTAATAACATATTTTAACTCCATACTTTTTGTGTGTTCAATATGCACCATTCAAAGGCACATCATCAATTCTCAACCCTTTCTGACTTCATTTGATAATTTTCATGCATTTAATGATTTATTTTTAACTAAATGACCCTGGATTTGAAAAGCAGTACGAATGAACTCTGAAAAGGTATTAAATTGGCATGACATCATAATTTCACCCAAATAACAACTTCTAAAGAGTTGAGGGTTACGGCAAAAACTGGATGCACTTCGTGGACAAATTGGACAATCTCTTTCGAAGTATGAGGGTTTCGGACGAAAACTCATCTATTAAAAAGGGATTTCATTTTTAATAAGTTATTTTAACTCGATACTTTTTGTGTGTTCAATATGCACCATTCAAAGGCACATCATCAATTTTCAACCCTTTCTGACTTCATTTGATATTTTTGATGCATTTAATGATTTATTTCGAGCTAAATGACCCTGAATTTGAAAAGCGGTACAAATGAACTCTGAAAAGGTTGTAACCTTGCATGACTTCATAATTTCACCCACATAGCAACTTCTAAAGAGTTGAGACTATTACGACAAAAACTGGATGCACTCCGTGTACAAATTGGACAACCTCTTTGGTAGTACGGGGTTTCGGACGAAAACTAATCTATTACAAAGGGATTAAATTTGTCATAACATATTTTAACTCCATACTTTTTGTGTGTTCAATATGCACCATTCAAAGGCACATCATCAATTTTCAGCCCTTTCTGACTTCATTTGATATTTTTCATGCATTTAATGATTTATTTTCAGCTAAATGACCCTGAACTTGAAAAGCAAGACAAATGAACTCTGAAAAGGATGTAACTTCGCATGACATCATAAATTCACCCACATAGCTACTTCTAAAGAATTGAGAGGGTTACGGAAAAAACTTGATGCACTTCGTGTACAAATTGGACAACCCCTTTCGAAGTATGAGGGTTTCGGACGAAAACTCATCCATTACAAAGGGATTTCATTTTTAATAACTTATTTCAAATCCATACTTTTTGTGTGTTCAATATGCACCATTCAAAGGCACATCATCAATTTTCAACCCGTTCTGACTTCATTTGAAAGTTTTCATGCTTTTAATGATTTATTTTGCGCTAAATGACCCTGGATTTGAAAAGAAGTACCAATGAACTATGGAAGGTTGTAACTTGGCATGACATCATAATTTCACCCAAATAACAACTTCTAAAGAGTTGACGGTTACGGCAAAAACTTGATACACTTTGTCTACAAATTGGACAATCTCTTTCGAAGTATGAGGGTTTCAGACGAAAACTCATCTATTACAAAGGGATTTCATTTTTAATAACTTATTTTAACTCCATACTTTTTGTGTGTTCAATATGTACCATTCAAAGGCACATCACCAATTTTCAACCCTTTCTGACTTCATTTGATATTTTTCATGCATTTAATGATTTATTTTGAGCTAAATGACCCTGAATTTGAAAAGCAGTACAAATGAACTCTAAAAAGGTTATAACTTGGCATGGCATCATAATTTCACCCACATAGCAACTTCTAAAGAGTTGAGACTATTACGACAAAAACTGGATGCAGTTCGTGTACAAATTGGACAATCTCTTTGGAAGTACGAGGGTTTCGGACGAAAACTCATCTATTACAAAGGGATTACATTTTTAATAACATATTTTAACTCCGTACTTTTTGTGTGTTCAATATGCACCATTCAAAGGCACATCATCAATTTTCAACCCTTTCTGACTTCATTTGATAATTTTCATGCATTTAATGATTTATTTTGAGCTAAATGACCCTGGATTTGAAAACAGTACGAATGAATTCTGAAAAGGTTGTAACATAGCATGACATTATAATTTCACCCAAATAACAACTTCTAAAGAGTTGAGGGTTACTGCAAAAACTGGATGCACTTCGTGGACAAATTGGACAATCTCTTTCGAAGTATGAGGGTTTCAGACAAAAACTCATCTATTAAAAAGGGATTTCATTTTTAATAAGTTATTTTAAGTCGATACTTTTTGTGTGTTCAATATGCACCATTCAAAGGCACATCATCAATTTTCAACCCTTTCTGACTTCATTTGATATTTTTCATGGATTTAATGATTTATTTCGAGCTAAATGACCCTGAATTTGAAAAGCGATACAAATGAACTCTGAAAAGGTTGTAACCTTGCATGACTTCATAATTTCACCCACATAGCAACTTCTAAAGAGTTGAGACTATTACGGCAAAAACTGGATGCACTTCGTGTACAAATTGGACAATCTCTTTGGAAGTACGAGGGTTTCGGACGAAAACTCATCTATTACAAAGGGATTACATTTTTAATAACATATTTTAACTCCATACTTTTTGTGTGTTCAATATGCACCATTGAAAGGCACATCCTCAATTTTCAACCCTTTCTGACTTCGTTTGATAATTTTCTTGCATTTAATGATTTATTTTGAGGTAAATGACCCTGGATTTGAAAAGAAGTACCAATAAACTCTGAAAGGTTGTAACTTGGCATGACATCATAATTTCACCCAAATAAAACTTCTAAAGAGTTGACGGTTACGGCAAAAACTTGATACAGTTCCTCTACAAATTGGACAATCTCTTTCGAAGTATGAGGGTTTCAGACGAAAATTCATCTATTAAAAAGGGATTACATTTTTAATAACATATTTTAACTCCATACTTTTTGTGTGTTCAATATGCACCATTCAAAGGCACATCATCAATTGTCAACCCTTTCTGACTTCATTTGATAATTTTCATGCATTTAATGATTTATTTTGAGCTAAATGACCCTCGATTTGAAAAGCAGTACGAATGAACTCTGAAAAGGTTGTAACATGGCATGACATCATAATTTCACCCAAATAACAACCTGTAAAGAGTTGAGGGTTACGGCAAAAACTGGATGCAATTTGTGTACAAATTGGACAGTCTCTTTCGAAGTATGAGGGTTTCAGACGAAAACTCATCTATTAAAAAGGGATTTCATTTTTAATAACTTATTTTAACTCGATACTTTTTGTGTGTTCAATATGCACCATTCAAAGGCACATCATCAATTTTCAACCCTTTCTGACTTCATTTGATATTTTTCATGGATTTAATGATTTTTTTCGAGCTAAATGACCCTGAATTTGAAAAGCGGTACAAATGAACTCTGAAAAGGTTGTAACCTTGCATGACTTCATAATTTCACCCACATAGCAACTTCTAGAGAGTTGAGACTATTACGGCAAAAACTGGATGCACTTCGTGTACAAATTGGACAATCTCTTTGGAAGTACGAGGGTTTCGAACGAAAGCTCATCTATTACATAGGGATTACATTTTTAATAACATATTTTAACTCCATACTTTTTGTGTGTTCAATATGCACCATTCAAAGGCACATCCTCAATTTTCAACCCTTTTTGACTTCATTTGATAATTTTCATGCATTTAATGATTTATTTTGAGCTAAATGACCCTGGATTTGAAAAGCAATACAAATGAACTCTAAAAAGGCTGTAACTTGGCATGACATCATAATTTCACCCACATTACGACTTCTAAAGAGTTGAGAGGGTTACGGCAAAAACTGTATGCACTTCGTGTACAAATTGGACAATCTCTTTCGAAGTATGAGGGTTTCGGACGAAAACTCATCTATTACAAAGGGATTTCATTTTTAATAACTTATTTTAACTCCATACCTTTTTGTGTGTTCAATATGCACCATTCAAAGCCACATCATCAATTTTCAACCCTTTCTGACTTCATTTGATATTTTTCATGCATTTAATGATTTATTTTGAGCTGAATGACCCTGAATTTGAAAAACAATACAAATGAACTCTGAAAAGGTCGAAACTTGGCATGACATCATAATTTCACCCACATAGCAACTTCTAAAGAGTTCAGAGGGTTACGACAAAAACTTGATGCACTTCGTGTACAAATTGGACAATCCCTTTCGAAGTATGAGGGTTTCAAACGAAAACTCATCTATTACAAAGGGATTTCATTTTTCATAACTTATCTTAAATCCATACTTTTTGTGTGTTCAATATGCACCATTGAATGGCACATCATCAATTTTCAACCTTTTCTGACTTCATTTGATATTTTTCATGCATTTAATGATTTATTTTGATCTAAATGACCCTGAATTTGAAAAGCAATACAGACCTCTGAAAAGGTTGTAACTTGGCATGACATCATAATTTCACCCACATAACAACTTCTAAAGAGTTGAGAGGGTTACGGCAAAAACTGGATGCACTTCGTGTACAAATTGGACAATGCCTTTCGAAGTATGATGGTTTCGGACGAAAACTCATCTATTACAAAAGGATTTCATTTTTAATAACTTATTTTAACTCCATATTTTTTGTGTGTTCAATATGCACCATTCAAAGGCACATCATCAATTGTCAACCCTTTCTGACTTCATTTGATATTTTTCATGCATTTAATGATTTATTTTGAGCTAAATGACCCTTAATTTGAAAAGCAATACAAATGAACTCTGAAAAGGATGTAACTTGGCATGACATAATAATTTCACCCATATAACAACTTCTAAAGAGTTGAGAGGTCTACAGCAAAAACTGGACGCACTTCCTGTACAAATTGGACAACCTCTTTCGAAGTATGAGGGTTTTGGATGAAAACTCATCTATTACAAAGGGATTTCATTTTTAATAACTTATTTTAACTCCATACTTTTTGTGTGCTCATTATGCACCATTCAAAGGCACATCATCAATTTTCAACCCTTTCTGACTTCAGTTCATATTTTTCATGCATTTAGTGATTTATTTTGAGCTAAATGACCCTGAACTTGAAAAGCAGTACAAATGAACTATGAAAAGGTTGTAACTTGGCATGACATCATAATTTCGCCCACATAGCAACTTCCAAAGATTTGAGACTATTATGGCAAAAACTGGATGCACTTCGTGTACAAATTGGACAATCTCTTTGGAAGTACGAGGGTTTCGGACGAAAACTCATCTATTACACAGAGATTACATTTTTAATAACATATTTTAACTCCATACTTTTTGTGTGTTCAATACGCACCATTCAAAGGCATTCAACCCTTTTTGACTTCATTTGATATTTTTCATGCATTTAATGATTTATTTTGAGCTAAATGACCCTGAATTTGAAAAGCAATACAAATGAACTATGAAAAGGTTGTAACTTGGCATGACATCATAATTTCACCCACATAGCAACTTCTAAATAGTTGAGACTATTACGGCAAAAACGGGATGCACTTCGTGTACAAATTGGCCAAACTCTTTGGAAGTACGAGGGTTTCGGACGAAAACTCATCTATTACATTGGGATTACATTTTTAATAACATATTTTAACTCCATACTTTTTGTGTGTTCAATATGCACCATTCAAAGGCACATCATCAATTTTCAACCCTTTCTGACTTCATTTCATATTTTTCATGCATTTAATGATTTATTTTGAGCTAAATGACCTAAAATTGAAAAGCAATACAAATGAACTCTAAAAAGGTTGTAACTTGGAATGATATCATAATTTCACCCACATAGCTACTAATAAAGAGTTGAGAGGGTTACGGCAAAAACTTGATGAACTTAGTGTACAAATTGGACAATCCCTTTAGAAATACGAGGGTTTCGGACGAAAACTCATCTATTACAAAGGGATTACATTTTTAATAACATATTTTAACTCCATACTTTTTGTGTGTTGAATATGCACCATTCAAAGCCACATCATCAATTTTCAACCCTTTCTGACTTCATTTGATATTTTTCATGCATTTAATGATTTATTTTGAGCTAAATGACCCTGAATTTGAAAAACAATACAAGTGAACTCTGAAAAGGTCGTAACTTGGCATGATATCATAATTTCACCCACATAGCAACTTCTAAAGAGTTCAGAGGGTTACGACAAAAACTTGATGCACTTCGTGTACAAATTGGACAATCCCTTTCGAAGTATGGGGGTTTCGGATGAAAACTCATCTATTACAAAGGGATTTCATTTTTAATAACTTATCTTAAATCCATACTTTTGTGTGTTCAATATGCACCATTCAAAGGCACATAATCAATTTTCAACCTTTTCTGACTTCATTTGATATTTTTCATGCATTTAATGATTTATTTTGAGCTAAATGACCCTGAATTTGAAAAGCAATACAAATGACCTCTGAAAAGGTTGTAACTTGGCATGACATTATAATTTCACCCACATAACAACTTCTAAAGAGTTGAGAGGGTTACACCAAAAACTGGATGCACTTCGTGTACAAATTGGACAATGCCTTTCGAAGTATGATGGTTAAGTACGAAAACTCATCTATTAAAAAAGGATTTCATTTTTAATAACTTATTTTAACTCCATATTTTTTGTGTGTTCAATATGCACCATTCAAAGCCACATCATCCATTTTCAACCCTTTCTACCTTCATTTGATATTTTCATGCCTTTAATGATTTATTTTGAGCTAAATGACCCTTAAGTTGAAAAGCAATACAAATGAACTCTGAAAAGGATGTAACTTGGCATGACATCATAATTTCACCCACATAACAACTTCTAAAGAGTTGAGAGGGTTACGACAAAAACTGGATGCACTTCCTGTACAAATTGGACAATCTCTTTCGAAGTATGAGGGTTTCGGATGAAAACTCATCTATTACAAAGGGATTTCATTTTTAATAACTTATTTTAACTCCATACTTTTTGTGTGCTCATTATGCACCATTCAGAGGCATATCATCAATTTTCAACCCTTTCTGACTTCATTTCATATTTTTCATGCATTTAGTGATTTATTTTGAGCTAAATGACCCTGAATTTGGAAAGCAGTACAAATGAACTATGAAAAGGTTGTAACTTGGCATGACATCATAATTTCACCCACGTAGCAACTTCTAAATAGTTGAGACTATTACGGCAAAAACGGGATGCAGTTCGTGTACAAATTGGCCAATCTCTTTGGAAGTACGAGGGTTTCAGACGAAAACTCATCTATTACACTTGGATTACATTTTTAATAACACATTTTAACTCCATACTTTTTGTGTGTTCAATATGCACCATTCAAAGGCACATCATCAATTTTCAACCCTTTCTGACTTCATTTGATATTTTTCATGCATTTAATGATTTATTTTGAGCTAAATGACCTAAAATTGAAAAGCAATACAAATGAACTCTAAAAAGGTTGTAACTTGGAATGATATCATAATTTCAACCACATAGCTACTTATAAAGAGTTGAGAGGGTTACGGCAAAAACTTGATGAACTTAGTGTACAAATTGGAAAATCCCTTTAGAAATACGAGGGTTTCGGACGAAAACTCATCTATTACAAAGGGATTACATTTTAATAACATATTTTAACTCCATACTTTTTGTGTGTTGAATATGCACCATTCAAAGGCACAACATCAATTTTCAACCCTTCCTGACTTCATTTGATATTTTTCATGCATTTAATGATTTATTTTGAGCTAAATGACCCTAAATTTGTAAAACAATACAAATGAACTCTGAAAAGGTCGTAACTTGGCATGACATCATAATTTCACCCACATAGCAACTTCTAAAGAGTTGAGAGGGTTACGACAAAAACTTGATGCACTTCGTGTACAAATTGGACAATCCCTTTCGAAGTATGGGGGTTTCGGACGAAAACTCATCTATTACAAAGGGATTTCATTTTTAATAACTTATCTTAAATCCATACTTTTGTGTGTTCAATATGCACCATTCAAAGTTCCATCATCAATTTTCAAACTTTTCTGACTTCATTTGATATTTTTCATGCATTTAATGATTTATTTTGAGCTAAATGACGCTGAATTTGAAAAGCAATACAAATGACCTCTGAAAAGGTTGTAACTTGGCATGACATGATAATTTCACCCACATAACAACTTGTAAAGAGTTGAGAGGGTTACACCAAAAACTGGATGCACTTCGTGTACAAATTGGACAATGCCTTTCGAAGTATGATGGTTTCGGACGAAAACTCATCTATTACAAAAGGATTTCATTTTTAATAACTTATTTTAACTCCATATTTTTTGTGTATTCTATATGCACCATTCAAAGGCACATCATCAATTTTCAACCCTTTCGGACTTCATTTGATATTTTTCATGCATTTAATGATTTATTTTGAGCTAAATGACCCTTAATTTGAAAAGCAATACAAATGAACTCTGAAAAGGATGTAACTTGGCATGACATCATAATTTCACCCACATAACAACTTCTAAAGAGTTGAGAGGGTTAGGACAAAAACTGGATGCACTTCCCGTACAAATTGGACACTCTCTTTCAAAGTATGAGGGTTTCGGATGAAAACTCATCTATTACAAAGGGATTTCATTTTTAATAACTTATTCTAACTCCATACTTTTTGTGTGCTCAGTATGCACCATTCAAAGGCACATGATCAATTTTCAACCCTTTATGACTTAATTTCATATTTTTCATGCATTTAATGATTCATTTTGAGCTAAGTGACCCTGAATTTGAAAAGCAGTACAAATGAACTATGGAAAGGTTGTAACTTGGCATGACATCATAATTTCACCCACATAGAAACTTCTAAATAGTTGAGACTATTACGGCAAAAGCTGGATGCACTTCGTGTACAAATTGGCCAATCTCTTTGGAGGTACGAGGGTTTCGGACGAAAACTCATGTATTGCACTGGGATTACATTTTTAATAACATATTTTAACTCCATACTTTTTGTGTGTTCAGTATGCACCATTCAAAGGCAAATCATCAATTTTCAACCCTTTCTGACTTCATTTGATATTTTTCATGCATTTAATGATTTATTTTGAGCCAAATGACCCTAAATTTGAAAAGCAATACAAATGAACTCTGAAAAGGTTGTAAGTTGGAATGACATCATAATTTCACCCACATAGCTACTTATAAAGAGTTGAGAGGGTTACGGAAAAAACTTGATGAACTTAGTGTACAAATTGGACAATCCCGTTAGAAGTACGAGGGTTTCGGACGAAAACTCATCTATTACAAAGGGATTACATTTTTAATAACATATTTTAACTCCGTCCTTTTTGTGTATTAAATATGCACCATTCAAAGGCACATCATCAATTTTCAACCCTTTCTGACTTCATTTGATATTTTTCATGCATTTAATGATCTATTTTGAGCTAAATGACCCTGAATTTGAAAAGCAATACAAATGAACTCCGAAAAGGCTGTAACTTGGCATGACATTATAATTTCACCCACATTACAACTTCTAAAGAGTTGAGAGGGTTACGGCAAAAACTGTATGCACTTCATGTACAAATTGGACAATCTCTTTCGAAGTATGAGGGTTTCGGACGAAAACTCATCTATTACAAAGGGATTTAATTTTTGATAACTTATTTTAACTCCGTACGCTTTGTGTGTTCAATATGCACCATTCAAAGGCACATCACCAATTTTCAACCCTTTCTGACTTCATTTGATATTTTTGATGCTTTTGATGATTTATTTTGAACTAAATGACCCTGGATTTGAAAAGCAGTACGAATGAACTCTGAAAAGGTTGTCACTTGGCATGACATCATAATTTCACCCACGTAACAACTTCTAAAGAGTTGAGAGGGTTACGGCAAAAACTGGATGCACTTCGTGTACAAATTGGACAATCTCTTTCGAAGTATGAGGGTTTCAGACGAAAACTCATCTATTACAAAGGGATTTCATTTTTAATAACTTATTTTAACTCCATACTTTTTGTGTGTTCAATATGTACCATTCAAAGGCACATCACCAATTTTCAACCCTTTCTGACTTCATTTGATATTTTTCATGCATTTAATGATTTATTTTGAGCTAAATGACCCTGAATTTGAAAAGCAGTACAAATGAACTCTAAAAAGGTTATAACTTGGCATGGCATCATAATTTCACCCACATAGCAACTTCTAAAGAGTTGAGACTATTACGACAAAAACTGGATGCAGTTCGTGTACAAATTGGACAATCTCTTTGGAAGTACGAGGGTTTCGGACGAAAACTCATCTATTACAAAGGGATTACATTTTTAATAACATATTTTAACTCCGTACTTTTTGTGTGTTCAATATGCACCATTCAAAGGCACATCATCAATTTTCAACCCTTTCTGACTTCATTTGATAATTTTCATGCATTTAATGATTTATTTTGAGCTAGATAACCCTCGATTTGAAAAGCAGTACGAATGAACTCTGAAAAGGTTGTAACATAGCATGACATCATAATTTCACCCAAATAACAACTTCTAAATAGTTGAGGGTTACGGCAAAAACTGGATGCACTTCGTGGACAAATTGGACAATCTCTTTCGACGTATGAGGGTTTCAGACAAAAACTCATCTATTAAAAAGGGATTTCATTTTTAATAAGTTATTTTAACTCGATACTTTTTGTGTGTTCAATATGCACCATTCAAAGGCACATCATCAATTTTCAAGCCTTTCTGACTTCATTTGATATTTTTCATGGATTTAATGATTTATTTCGAGCTAAATGACCCTGAATTTGAAAAGCGGTACAAATGAACTCTGAAAAGGTTGTAACCTTGCATGACTTCATAATTTCACCCACATAGCAACTTCTAAAGAGTTGAGACTGTTACGACAAAAACTGGATGCACTCTGTGTACAAATTGGACAACCTCTTTGGTAGTACGGGGTTTCGGACGAAAACTAATCTATTACAAAGGGTTTAAATTTGTCATAACATATTTTAACTCCATACTTTTTGTGTGTTCAATATGCACCATTCAAAGGCACATCATCAATTTTCAACCCTTTCTGACTTCATTTGATATTTTTCATGCATTTAATGATTTATTTTCAGCTAAATGACCCTGAGCTTGAAAAGCAAGACAAATGAACTCTGAAAAGGATGTAACTTCGCATGACATCATAAATTCACCCACATAGCTACTTCTAAAGAATTGAGAGGGTTACGGAAAAAACTTGATGCACTTCGTGTACAAATTGGACAACCCCTTTCGAAGTATGAGGGTTTCGGACGAAAACTCATCCATTACAAAGGGATTTCATTTTTAATAACTTATTTCAAATCCATACTTTTTGTGTGTTCAATATGCACCATTCAAAGGAACATCATCAATTTTCAACCCGTTCTGAGTTCATTTGAAATTTTTCATGCTTTTAATGATTTATTTTGAGCTAAATGACCCTGGATTTGAAAAGAAGTACCAATGAACTATGGAAGGTTGTAACTTGGCATGACATCATAATTTCACCCAAATAACAACTTCTAAAGACTTGACGGTTACGGCAAAAACTTGATACACTTTGTCTACAAATTGGACAATCTCTTCCGAAGTATAAGGGTTTCAGACGAAAACTCATCTATTACAAAGGGATTTCATTTTTAATAACTTATTTTAACTCCATACTTTTTGTGTGTTCAATATGTACCATTCAAAGGCACATCACCAATTTTCAACCCTTTCTTACTTCATTTGATATTTTTCATGCATTTAATGATTTATTTTGAGCTAAATGACACTGAATTTGAAAAGCAGTACAAATGAACTCTAAAAAGGTTATAACTTGGCATGGCATCATAATTTCACCCACATAGCAACTTCTAAAGAGTTGAGACTATTACGACAAAAACTGGATGCAGTTCGTGTACAAATTGGACAATCTCTTTGGAAGTACGAGGGTTTCGGACGAAAACTCATCTATTACAAAGGGATTACATTTTTAATAACATATTTTAACTCCGTACATTTTGTGTGTTCAATATGCACCATTCAAAGGCACATCATCAATTTTCAACCCTTTCTGACTTCATTTGATAATTTTCATGCATTTAATGATTTATTTTGAGCTAAATGACCCTGGATTTGAAACGCAGTACGAATGAACTCTGAAAAGGTTGTAACATAGCATGACATCATAATTTCACCCAAATAACAACTTCTAAAGAGTTGAGGGTTACGGCAAAAACTGGATGCACTTCGTGGACAAATTGGACAATCTCTTTCGAAGTATGACGGTTTCAGACAAAAACTCATCTATTAAAAAGGGATTTCATTTTTAATAAGTTATTTTAACTCGATACTTTTTGTGTGTTCAATATGCACCATTCAAAGGCACATCATCAATTTTCAACCCTTTCTGACTTCATTTGATATTTTTCATGGATTTAATGATTTATTTCGAGCTAAATGACCCTGAATTTGAAAAGCGGTACAAATGAACTCTGAAAAGTTTGTAACCTTGCATGACTTCATAATTTCACCCACATAGCAACTTCTAAAGAGTTGAGACTATTACGGCAAAAACTGGATGCACTTCGTGTACAAATTGGACAATCTCTTTGGAAGTACGAGGGTTTCGGACGAAAACTCATCTATTACAAAGGGATTACATTTTTAATAACATATTTTAACTCCATACTTTTTGTGTGTTCAATATGCACCATTCAAAGGCACATCCTCAATTTTCAACCCTTTCTGACTTCGTTTGATAATTTTCTTGCATTTAATGATTTATTTTGAGGTAAATGACCCTGGATTTGAAAAGAAGTACCAATAAACTCTGAAAGGTTGTAACTTGGCATGACATCATCATTTCACCCAAATAAAACTTCTAAAGAGTTGACGGTTACGGCAAAAACTTGATACACTTCCTCTACAAATTGGACAATCTCTTTCGAAGTATGAGGGTTTCAGACGAAAACTCATCTATTAAAAAGGGATTACATTTTTAATAACATATTTTAACTCCATACTTTTTGTGTGTTCAATATGCACCATTCAAAGGCACATCATCAATTTTCAACCCTTTCTGACTTCATTTGATAATTTTCATGCATTTAATGATTTATTTTGAGCTAAATGACCCTCGATTTGAAAAGCAGTACGAATGAACTCTGAAAAGGTTGTAACATGGCATGACATCATAATTTCACCCAAATAACAACCTGTAAAGAGTTGAGGGTTACGGCAAAAACTGGATGCAATTTGTGTACAAATTGGACAGTCTCTTTCGAAGTATGAGGGTTTCAAACGAAAACTCATCTATTAAAAAGGGATTTCATTTTTAATAACTTATTTTAACTCGATACTTTTTGTGTGTTCAATATGCACCATTCAAAGGCACATCATCAATTTTCAACCCTTTCTGACTTCATTTGATATTTTTCATGGATTTAATGATTTATTTCGAGCTAAATGACCCTGAATTTGAAAAGCGGTACAAATGAACTCTGAAAAGGTTGTAACCTTGCATGACTTCATAATTTCACCCACATAGCAACTTCTAAAGAGTTGAGACTATTACGGCAAAAACTGGATGAACTTTGTGTACAAATTGGACAATCTCTTTGGAAGTACGAGGGTTTCGGACGAAAACTCATCTATTACATAGGGATTACATTTTTAATAACATATTTTAACTCCATACTTTTTGTGTGTTCAATATGCACCATTCAAAGGCACATCCTCAATTTTCAACCCTTTCTGACTTCGTTTGATAATTTTCATGCATTTAATGATTTATTTTGAGCTAAATGACCCTGGATTTGAAAAGCAATACAAATGAACTCTGAAAAGGCTGTAACATGGCATGACATCATAATTTCACCCAAATAACAACCTGTAAAGAGTTGAGGGTTACGGCAAAAACTGGATGCAATTTGTGTACAAATTGGACAGTCTCTTTCGAAGTATGAGGGTTTCAAACGAAAACTCATCTATTAAAAAGGGATTTCATTTTTAATAACTTATTTTAACTCGATACTTTTTGTGTGTTCAATATGCACCATTCAAAGGCACATCATCAATTTTCAACCCTTTCTGACTTCATTTGATATTTTTCATGGATTTAATGATTTATTTCGAGCTAAATGACCCTGAATTTGAAAAGCGGTACAAATGAACTCTGAAAAGGTTGTAACCTTGCATGACTTCATAATTTCACCCACATAGCAACTTCTAAAGAGTTGAGACTATTACGGCAAAAACTGGATGCACTTTGTGTACAAATTGGACAATCTCTTTGGAAGTACGAGGGTTTCGGACGAAAACTCATCTATTACATAGGGATTACATTTTTAATAACATATTTTAACTCCATACTTTTTGTGTGTTCAATATGCACCATTCAAAGGCACATCCTCAATTTTCAACCCTTTGTGACTTCGTTTGATAATTTTCATGCATTTAATGATTTATTTTGAGCTAAATGACCCTGGATTTGAAAAGCAATACAAATGAACTCTGAAAAGGCTGTAACTTGGCATGACATCATAATTTCACCCACATTACGACTTCTACAAAGTTGAGAGGGTTACGGCAAAAACTGTATGCACTTCGTGTACAAATTGGACAATCTCTTTCGAAGTATGAGGGTTTCGGACGAAAACTCATCTATTACAAAGGGATTTCATTTTTAATAACTTATTTTAACTCCATACCTTTTTGTGTGTTCAATATGCACCATTCAAAGCCACATCATCAATTTTCAACCCTTTCTGACTTCATTTGATATTTTTCATGCATTTAATGATTTATTTTGAGCTAAATGACCCTGAATTTGAAAAACAATACAAGTGAACTCTGAAAAGGTCGTAACTTGGCATGATATCATAATTTCACCCACATAGCAACTTCTAAAGAGTTCAGAGGGTTACGACAAAAACTTGATGCACTTCGTGTACAAATTGGACAATCCCTTTCGAAGTATGAGGGTTTCAAACGAAAACTCATCTATTACAAACGGATTTCATTTTTCATAACTTATCTTAAATCCATACTTTTTGTGTGTTCAATATGCACCATTGAATGGCACATCATCAATTTTCAACCTTTTCTGACTTCATTTGGTATTTTTCATGCATTTAATGATTTATTTTGATCTAAATGACCCTGAATTTGAAAAGCAATACAGACCTCTGAAAAGGTTGTAACTTGGCATGACATCATAATTTCACCCACATAACAACTTCTAAAGAGTTGAGAGGGTTACGGCAAAAACTGGATGCACTTCGTGTACAAATTGGACAATGCCTTTCGAAGTGTGATGGTTTCAGACGAAAACTCATCTATTACAAAAGAATTTCATTTTTAATAACTTATTTTAACTCCATATTTTGTGTGTGTTCAATATGCACCATTCAGAGGCACATCATCAATTTTCAACCCTTTCTGACTTCATTTGATATTTTTCATGCATTTAATGATTTATTTTGAGCTAAATGACCCTTAATTTGAAAAGCAATACAAATGAACTCTGAAAAGGATGTAACTTGGCATGACATAATAATTTCACCCATATAACAACTTCTAAAGAGTTGAGAGGTCTACGGCAAAAACTGGATGCACTTCCTGTACAAATTGGACAACCTCTTTCGAAGTATGAGGGTTTCGGATGAAAACTCATCTATTACAAAGGGATTTCATTTTTAATAACTTATTTTAACTCCATACTTTTTGTGTGCTCATTATGCACCATTCAAAGGCACATCATCAATTTTCAACCCTTTCTGACTTCATTTCATATTTTTCATGCATTTAGTGAGTTATTTTGAGCTAAATGACCCTGAACTTGAAAAGCAATACAAATGAACTATGAAAAGGTTGTAACTTGGCATGACATCATAATTTCACCCACGTAGCAACTTCCAAAGATTTGAGACTATTATGGCAAAAACTGGATGCACTTCGTGTACAAATTGGACAATCTCTTTGGAAGTACGAGGGTTTCGGACGAAAACTCATCTATTACACAGAGATTACATTTTTAATAACATATTTTAACTCCATACTTTTTGTGTGTTCAATACGCACCATTCAAAGGCATTCAACCCTTTCTGACTTCATTTGATATTTTTCATGCATTTAATGATTTATTTTGAGCTAAATGACCCTGAATTTGAAAAGCAATACAAATGAACTATGAAAAGGTTGTAACTTGGCATGACATCATAATTTCACCCACATAGTAACTTCTAAATAGTTGAGACTATTACGACAAAAACGGGATGCACTTCGTGTACAAATTGGCCAAACTCTTTGGAAGTACGAGGGTTTCGGACGAAAACTCATCTATTACATTGGGATTACATTTTTAATAACATATTTTAACTCCATACTTTTTGTGTGTTCAATATGCACCATTCAAAGGCACATCATCAATTTTCAACCCTTTCTGACTTGATTTCATATTTTTCATGCATTTAATGATTTATTTTGAGCTAAATGACCCTTAATTTGAAAAGCAATACAAATGAACTCTGAAAAGGATGTAACTTGGCATGACATCATAATTTCACCCACATAACAACTTCTAAAGAGTTGAGAGGGTTAGGACAAAAACTGGATGCACTTCCCGTACAAATTGGACACTCTCTTTCAAAGTATGAGGGTTTCGGATGAAAACTCATCTATTACAAAGGGATTTCATTTTTAATAACTTATTCTAACTCCATACTTTTTGTGTGCTCAGTATGCACCATTCAAAGGCACATGATCAATTTTCAACCCTTTATGACTTAATTTCATATTTTTCATGCATTTAATGATTCATTTTGAGCTAAGTGACCCTGAATTTGAAAAGCAGTACAAATGAACTATGGAAAGGTTGTAACTTGGCATGACATCATAATTTCACCCACATAGAAACTTCTAAATAGTTGAGACTATTACGGCAAAAGCTGGATGCACTTCGTGTACAAATTGGCCAATCTCTTTGGAGGTACGAGGGTTTCGGACGAAAACTCATGTATTACACTGGGATTACATTTTTAATAACATATTTTAACTCCATACTTTTTGTGTGTTCCATATGCACCATTCAAAGGCAAATCATCAATTTTCAACCCTTTCTGACTTCATTTGATATTTTTCATGCATTTAATGATTTATTTTGAGCCAAATGACCCTAAATTTGAAAAGCAATACAAATGAACTCTGAAAAGGTTGTAAGTTGGAATGACATCATAATTTCACCCACATAGCTACTTATAAAGAGTTGAGAGGGTTACGGCAAAAACTTGATGAACTTAGTGTACAAATTGGACAATCCCTTTAGAAGTACGAGGGTTTCGGACGAAAACTCATCTATTACAAGGGGATTACATTTTTAATAACATATTTTAACTCCGTCCTTTTTGTGTATTAAATATGCACCATTCAAAGGCACATCATCAATTTTCAACCCTTTCTGACTTCATTTGATATTTTTCATGCATTTAATGATTTATTCTGAGCTAAATGACCCTGAATTTGAAAAGCAATACAAATGAACTCTGAAAAGGCTGTAACTTGGCATGACATTATAATTTCACCCACATTACAACTTCTAAAGAGTTGAGAGGGTTACGGCAAAAACTGTATGCACTTCATGTACAAATTGGACAATCTCTTTCGAAGTATGAGGGTTTCGGATGAAAACTCATCTATTACAAAGGGATTTAATTTTTGATAACTTATTTTAACTCCATACTCTTTGTGTGTTCAATATGCACCATTCAAAGGCACATCACCAATTTTCAACCCTTTCTGACTTCATTTGATATTTTTCATGCATTTGATGATTTATTTTGAACTAAATGACCCTGGATTTGAAAAGCGGTACGAATGAACTCTGAAAACGTTGTAACTTGGCATGACATCATAATTTCACCCACGTAACAACTTCTAAAGAGTTGAGAGGGTTACGGCAAAAACTAGATGCACATCGTGTACAAATTGGACAATCTCTTTCGAAGTATGAGGGTTTCAGACGAAAACTCATCTATTACAAAGGGATTTCATTTTTAATAACTTATTTTAACTCCATACTTTTTGTGTGTTCAATATGTACCATTCAAAGGCACATCACCAATTTTCAACCCTTTCTGACTTCATTTGATATTTTTCATGCATTTAATGATTTATTTTGAGCTAAATGACCCTGAATTTGAAAAGCAGTACAAATGAACTCTAAAAAGGTTATAACTTGGCATGGCATCATAATTTCACCCACATAGCAACTTCTAAAGAGTTGAGACTATTACGACAAAAACTGGATGCAGTTCGTGTACAAATTGGACAATCTCTTTGGAAGTACGAGGGTTTTGGACGAAAACTCATCTATTACAAAGGGATTACATTTTTAATAACATATTTTAACTCCGTACTTTTTGTGTGTTCAATATGCACCATTCAAAGGCACATCATCAATTTTCAACCCTTTCTGACTTCATTTGATAATTTTCATGCATTTAATGATTTATTTTGAGCTAGATGACCCTCGATTTGAAAAGCAGTACGAATGAACTCTGAAAAGGTTGTAACATAGCATGACATCATAATTTAACCCAAATAACAACTTCTAAATAGTTGAGGGTTACGGCAAAAACTGGATGCACTTCGTGGACTAATTGGACAATCTCTTTCGACGTATGAGGGTTTCAGACAAAAACTCATCTATTAAAAAGGGATTTCATTTTTAATAAGTTATTTTAACTCGATACTGTTTGTGTGTTCAATATGCACCATTCAAAGGCACATCATCAATTTTCAAGCCTTTCTGACTTCATTTGATATTTTTCATGGATTTAATGATTTATTTCGAGCTAAATGACCCTGAATTTGAAAAGCGGTACAAATGAACTCTGAAAAGGTTGTAACCTTGCATGACTTCATAATTTCACCCACATAGCAACTTCTAAAGAGTTGAGACTATTACGACAAAAACTGGATGCACTCTGTGTACAAATTGGACAACCTCTTTGGTAGTACGGGGTTTCGGACGAAAACTAATCTATTACAAAGGGATTAAACATAACATATTTTAACTCCATACTTTTTGTGTGTTCAATATGCACCATTCAAAGGCACATCATCAATTTTCAACCCTTTCTGACTTCATTTGATATTTTTCATGCATTTAATGATTTATTTTCAGCTAAATGACCCTGAGCTTGAAAAGCAAGACAAATGAACTCTGAAAAGGATGTAACTTCGCATGACATCATAAATTCACCCACATAGCTACTTCTAAAGAATTGAGAGGGTTACGGAAAAAACTTGATGCACTTCGTGTACAAATTGGACAACCCCTTTCGAAGTATGAGGGTTTCGGACGAAAACTCATCCATTACAAAGGGATTTCATTTTTAATAACTTATTTCAAATCCATACTTTTTGTGTGTTCAATATGCACCATTCAAAGGAACATCATCAATTTTCAACCCGTTCTGACTTCATTTGAAATTTTTCATGCTTTTAATAACTTATTTTGAGCTAAATGACCCTGGATTTGAAAAGAAGTACCAATGAACTATGGAAGGTTGTAACTTGGCATGACATCATAATTTCACCCAAATAACAACTTCTAAAGAGTTGACGGTTACGGCAAAAACTTGATACACTTTGTCTACAAATTGGACAATCTCTTTCGAAGTATAAGGGTTTCAGACGAAAACTCATCTATTACAAAGAGATTTCATTTTTAATAACTTATTGTAACTCCATACTTTTTGTGTGTTCAATATGTACCATTCAAAGGCACATCACCAATTTTCAACCCTTTCTGACTTCATTTGATATTTTTCATGCATTTAATGATTTATTTTGAGCTAAATGACACTGAATTTGAAAAGCAGTACAAATGAACTCTAAAAAGGTTATAACTTGGCATGGCATCATAATTTCACCCACATAGCAACTTCTAAAGAGTTGAGACTATTACGACAAAAACTGGATGCAGTTCGTGTACAAATTGGACAATCTCTTTGGAAGTACGAGGGTTTCGGACGAAAACTCATCTATTACAAAGGGATTACATTTTTAATAACATATTTTAACTCCGTACATTTTGTGTGTTCAATATGCACCATTCAAAGGCACATCATCAATTTTCAACCCTTTCTGACTTCATTTGATAATTTTCATGCATTTAATGATTTATTTTGAGCTAAATGACCCTGGATTTGAAAAGCAGTACGAATGAACTCTCAAAAGGTTGTAACATAGCATGACATCATAATTTCACCCAAATAACAACTTCTAAAGAGTTGAGGGTTACGGCAAAAACTGGATGCACTTCGTGGACAAATTGGACAATCTCTTTCGAAGTATGAGGGTTTCAGACAAAAACTCATCTATTAAAAAGGGATTTCATTTTTAATAAGTTATTTTAACTCGATACTTTTTCTGTGTTCAATATGCACCATTCAAAGGCACATCATCAATTTTCAACCCTTTCTGACTTCATTTGATATTTTTCATGGATTTAATGATTTATTTCGAGCTAAATGACCCTGAATTTGAAAAGCGGTACAAATGAACTCTGAAAAGGTTGTAACCCTGCATGACTTCATAATTTCACCCACATAGCAACTTCTAAAGAGTTGAGACTATTACGGCAAAAACTGGATGCACTTCGTGTACAAATTGGACAATCTCTTTGGAAGTACGAGGGTTTCGGACGAAAACTCATCTATTACAAAGGGATTACATTTTTAATAACATATTTTAACTCCATACTTTTTGTGTGTTCAATATGCACCATTCAAAGGCACATCCTCAATTTTCAACCCTTTCTGACTTCGTTTGATAATTTTCTTGCATTTAATGATTTATTTTGAGGTAAATGACCCTGGATTTGAAAAGAAGTACCAATAAACTCTGAAAGGTTGTAACTTGGCATGACATCATAATTTCACCCAAATAAAACTTCTAAAGAGTTGACGGTTACGGCAAAAACTTGATACACTTCGTCTACAAATTGGACAATCTCTTTCGAAGTATGAGGGTTTCAGACGAAAACTCATCTATTAAAAAGGGATTACATTTTTAATAACATATTTTAACTCCATACTTTTTGTGTGTTCAATATGCACCATTCAAAGGCACATCATCAATTTTCAACCCTTTCTGACTTCATTTGATAATTTTCATGCATTTAATGATTTATTTTGAGCTAAATGACCCTCGATTTGAAAAGCAGTACGAATGAACTCTAAAAAGGTTGTAACATGGCATGACATCATAATTTCACCCAAATAACAACCTGTAAAGAGTTGAGGGTTACGGCAAAAACTGGATGCAATTTGTGTACAAATTGGACAGTCTCTTTCGAAGTATGAGGGTTTCAAACGAAAACTCATCTATTAAAAAGGGATTTCATTTTTAATAACTTATTTTAACTCGATACTTTTTGTGTGTTCAATATGCACCATTCAAAGGCACATCATCAATTTTCAACCCTTTCTGACTTCATTTGATATTTTTCATGGATTTAATGATTTATTTCGAGCGAAATGACCCTGAATTTGAAAAGCGGTACAAATGAACTCTGAAAAGGTTGTAACCTTGCATGACTTCATAATTTCACCCACATAGCAACTTCTAAAGAGTTGAGACTATTACGGCAAAAACTGGATGCACTTCGTGTACAAATTGGACAATCTCTTTGGAAGTACGAGGGTTTCGGACGAAAACTCATCTATTACAAAGGGATTACATTTTTAATAACATATTTTAACTCCATACTTTTTGTGTGTTCAATATGCACCATTCAAAGGCACATCCTCAATTTTCAACCCTTTCTGACTTCGTTTGATAATTTTCTTGCATTTAATGATTTATTTTGAGGTAAATGACCCTGGATTTGAAAAGAAGTACCAATAAACTCTGAAAGGTTGTAACTTGGCATGACATCATAATTTCACCCAAATAAAACTTCTAAAGAGTTGACGGTTACGGCAAAAACTTGATACACTTCGTCTACAAATTGGACAATCTCTTTCGAAGTATGAGGTTTCAGACGAAAACTCATCTATTAAAAAGGGATTACATTTTTAATAACATATTTTAACTCCATACTTTTTGTGTGTTCAATATGCACCATTCAAAGGCACATCATCAATTTTCAACCCTTTCTGACTTCATTTGATAATTTTCATGCATTTAATGATTTATTTTGAGCTAAATGACCCTCGATTTGAAAAGCAGTACGAATGAACTCTAAAAAGGTTGTAACATGGCATGACATCATAATTTCACCCAAATAACAACCTGTAAAGAGTTGAGGGTTACGGCAAAAACTGGATGCAATTTGTGTACAAATTGGACAGTCTCTTTCGAAGTATGAGGGTTTCAAACGAAAACTCATCTATTAAAAAGGGATTTCATTTTTAATAACTTATTTTAACTCGATACTTTTTGTGTGTTCAATATGCACCATTCAAAGGCACATCATCAATTTTCAACCCTTTCTGACTTCATTTGATATTTTTCATGGATTTAATGATTTATTTCGAGCGAAATGACCCTGAATTTGAAAAGCGGTACAAATGAACTCTGAAAAGGTTGTAACCTTGCATGACTTCATAATTTCACCCACATAGCAACTTCTAAAGAGTTGAGACTATTACGGCAAAAACTGGATGCACTTCGTGTACAAATTGGACAATCTCTTTGGAAGTACGAGGGTTTCGGACGAAAACTCATCTATTACATAGGGATTACATTTTTAATAACATATTTTAACTCCATACTTTTTGTGTGTTCAATATGCACCATTCAAAGGCACATCCTCAATTTTCAACCCTTTCTGACTTCGTTTGATAATTTTCATGCATTTAATGATTTATTTTGAGCAAAATGACCCTGGATTTGAAAAGCAATACAAATGAACTCTGAAAAGGCTGTAACTTGGCATGACATCATAATTTCACCCACATTACGACTTCTACAAAGTTGAGAGGGTTACGGCAAAAACTGTATGCACTTCGTGTACAAATTGGACAATCTCTTTCGAAGTATGAGGGTTTTGGACGAAAACTCATCTATTACAAAGGGATTTCATTTTTAATAACTTATTTTAACTCCATACCTTTTTGTGTGTTCAATATGCACCATTCAAAGCCACATCATCAATTTTCAACCCTTTCTGACTTCATTTGATATTTTTCATGCATTTAATGATTTATTTTGAGCTAAATGACCCTGAATTTGAAAAACAATACAAGTGAACTCTGAAAAGGTCGTAACTTGGCATGACATCATAATTTCACCCACATAGCAACTTCTAAAGAGTTCAGAGGGTAACGACAAAAACTTGATGCACTTCGTGTACAAATTGGACAATCCCTTTCGAAGTATGAGGGTTTCAAACGAAAACTCATCTATTACAAACGGATTTCATTTTTCATAACTTATCTTAAATCCATACTTTTTGTGTGTTCAATATGCACCATTGAATGGCACATCATCAATTTTCAACCTTTTCTGACTTCATTTGATATTTTTCATGCATTTAATGATTTATTTTGATCTAAATGACCCTGAATTTGAAAAGCAATACAGACCTCTGAAAAGGTTGTAACTTGGCATGACATCATAATTTCACCCACATAACAACTTCTAAAGAGTTGAGAGGGTTACGGCAAAAACTGGATGCACTTCGTGTACAAATTGGACAATGCCTTTCGAAGTGTGATGGTTTCAGACGAAAACTCATCTATTACAAAAGGATTTCATTTTTAATAACTTATTTTAACTCCATATTTTGTGTGTGTTCAATATGCACCATTCAAAGGCACATCATCAATTTTCAACCCTTTCTGACTTCATTTGATATTTTTCATGCATTTAATGATTTATTTTGAGCTAAATGACCCTTAATTTGAAAAGCAATACAAATGAACTCTGAAAAGGATGTAACTTGGCATGACATAATAATTTCACCCATATAACAACTTCTAAAGAGTTGAGAGGTCTACGGCAAAAACTGGATGCACTTCCTGTACAAATTGGACAACCTCTTTCGAAGTATGAGGGTTTCGGATGAAAACTCATCTATTACAAAGGGATTTCATTTTTAATAACTTATTTTAACTCCATACTTTTTTTGTGCTCATTATGCACCATTCAAAGGCACATCATCAATTTTCAACCCTTTCTGACTTCATTTCATATTTTTCATGCATTTAGTGATTTATTTTGAGCTAAATGACCCTGAACTTGAAAAGCAGTACAAATGAACTATGAAAAGGTTGTAACTTGGCATGACATCATAATTTCACCCACATAATAACTTCCAAAGATTTGAGACTATTATGGCAAAAACTGGATGCACTTCGTGTACAAATTGGACAATCTCTTTGGAAGTACGAGGGTTTCGGACGAAAACTCATCTATTACACAGAGATTACTTTTTTAATAACATATTTTAACTCCATACTTTTTGTGTGTTCAATACGCACCATTCAAAGGCATTCAACCCTTTCTGACTTCATTTGATATTTTTCATGCATTTAATGATTTATTTTGAGCTAAATGACCCTGAATTTGAAAAGCAATACAAATGAACTATGAAAAGGTTGTAACTTGGCATGACATCATAATTTCACCCACATAGCAACTTCTAAATAGTTGAGACTATTACGACAAAAACGGGATGCACTTCGTGTACAAATTGGCCAAACTCTTTGGAAGTACGAGGGTTTCGGACGAAAACTCATCTATTACATTGGGATTACATTTTTAATAACATATTTTAACTCCATACTTTTTGTGTGTTCAATATGCACCATTCAAAGGCACATCATCAATTTTCAACCCTTTCTGACTTCATTTCATATTTTTCATGCATTTAATGATTTATTTTGAGCTAAATGACCCTGAATTTGAAAAGCGGTACAAATGAACTCTGAAAAGGATGTAACTTGGCATGACATCATAATTTCACCCACATAACAACTTCTAAAGAGTTGAGAGGGTTACGACAAAAACTGGATGCACTTCCTGTACAAATTGGACAATCTCTTTCGAAGTATGAGGGTTTCGGATGAAAACTCATCTATTACAAAGGGATTTCATTTTTAATAACTTATTTTAACTCCATACTTTTTGTGTGCTCATTATGCACCATTCAAAGGCATATCATCAATTTTCAACCCTTTCTGACTTCATTTCATATTTTTCATGCATTTAGTGATTTATGTTGAGCTAAATGACCCTGAATTTGAAAAGCAGTACAAATGAACTATGAAAAGGTTGTAACTTGGCATGACATCATAACTTCACCCACGTAGCAACTTCTAAATAGTTGAGACTGTTACGTCAAAAACGGGATGCAGTTCGTGTACAAATTGGCCAATCTCTTTGGAAGTACGAGGGTTTCAGACGAAAACTCATCTATTACACTTGGATTACATTTTTAATAACATATTTTAACTCCATACTTTTTGTGTGTTCAATATGCACCATTCAAAGGCACATCATCAATTTTCAACCCTTTCTGACTTCATTTCATATTTTTCATGCATTTAATGATTTATTTTGAGCTAAATGGCCTAAAATTGAAAAGCAATACAAATGAACTCTAAAAAGGTTGTAACTTGGAATGATATCATAATTTCACCCACATAGCTACTTATAAAGAGTTGAGAGGGTTGCGGCAAAAACTTGATGAACTTAGTGTACAAATTGGACAATCCCTTTAGAAATACGAGGGTTTCGGACGAAAACTCATCTATTACAAAGGGATTACATTTTTAATAACATATTTGAACTCCATACTTTTTGTGTGTTGAATATGCACCATTCAAAGGCACATCATCAATTGTCAACCCTTTCTGACTTCATTTGATATTTTTCATGCAGTTAATGATTTATTTTGAGCTAAATGACCCTGAATTTGAAAAACAATACAAATGAACTCTGAAAAGGTCGTAACTTGGCATGACATCATAATTTCACACACATAGCAACTTCTAAAGAGTTGAGAGGGTTACGACAAAAACTTGATGCACTTCGTGTACAAATTGGACAATTCCTTTCGAAGTATGGGGGTTTCGGATGAAAACTCATCTATTACAAAGGGATTTCATTTTTAATAACTTATCTTAAATCCATACTTTTGTGTGTTCAATATGCACCATTCAAAGGCACATAATCAATTTTCAACCTTTTCTGACTTCATTTGATATTTTTCATGCATTTAATGATTTATTTTGAGCTAAATGACCCTGAATTTGAAAAGCAATACAAATGACCTCTGAAAAGGTTGTAACTTGGCATGACATTATAATTTCACCCACATAACAACTTCTAAAGAGTTGAGAGGGTTACACCAAAAACTGGATGCACTTCGTGTACAAATTGGACAATGCCTTTCGAAGTATGATGGTTAAGGACGAAAACTCATCTATTACAAAAGGATTTCATTTTTAATAACTTATTTTAACTCCATATTTTTTTTGTGTTCAATATGCACCATTCAAAGCCACATCATCAATTTTCAACCCTTTCTACCTTCATTTGATATTTTCATGCATTTAATGATTTATTTTGAGCTAAATGACCCTTAATTTGAAAAGCAATACAAATGAACTCTGAAAAGGATGTAACTTGGCATGACATCATAATTTCACCCACATAACAACTTCTAAAGAGTTGAGAGGGTTACGACAAAAACTGGATGCACTTCGTGTACAAATTGGACAATCTCTTTCGAAGTATGAGGGTTTCGGATGAAAACTCATCTATTACAAAGGGATTTCATTTTTAATAACTTATTTTAACTCCATACTTTTTGTGTGCTCATTATGCACCATTCAAAGGCATATCATCAATTTTCAACCCTTTCTGACTTCATTTCATATTTTTCATGCATTTAGTGATTTATTTTGAGCTAAATGACCCTGAATTTGAAAAGCAGTACAAATGAACTATGAAAAGAATGTAACTTGGCATGACATCATAATTTCACCCACGTAGCAACTTCTAAATAGTTGAGACTATTACGGCAAAAACGGGATGCAGTTCGTGTACAAATTGGCCAATCTCTTTGGAAGTACGAGGGTTTCAGACGAAAACTCATCTATTACACTTGGATTACATTTTTAATAACATATTTTAACTCCATACTTTTTGTGTGTTCAATATGCACCATTCAAAGGCACATCATCAATTTTCAACCCTTTCTGAGTTCATTTGATATTTTTCATGCATTTAATGATTTATTTTGAGCTAAATGACCTAAAATTGAAAAGCAATACAAATGAACTCTAAAAAGGTTGTAACTTGGAATGATATCATAATTTCAACCACATAGCTACTTATAAAGAGTTGAGAGGGTTACGGCAAAAACTTGATGAACTTAGTGTACAAATTGGAAAATCCCTTTAGAAATACGAGGGTTTCGGACGAAAACTCATCTATTACAATGGGATTACATTTTTAATAACATATTTTAACTCCATACTTTTTGTGTGTTGAATATGCACCATTCAAAGGCACAACATCAATTTTCAACCCTTTCTGACTTCATTTGATATTTTTCATGCATTTAATGATTTATTTTGAGCTAAATGACCCTAAATTTGTAAAACAATACAAATGAACTCTCAGAAGGTCATAACTTGGCATGACATCATAATTTCACCCACATAGCAACTTCTAAAGAGTTGAGAGGGTTACGACAAAAACTTGATGCACTTCGTGTACAAATTGGACAATCCCTTTCGAAGTATGGGGGTTTCGGACGAAAACTCATCTATTACAAAGGGATTTCATTTTTAATAACTTATCTTAAATCCATACTTTTGTGTGTTCAATATGCACCATTCAAAGGCACATCATCAATTTTCAACCTTTTCTGACTTCATTTGATATTTTTCATGCATTTAATGATTTATTTTGAGCTAAATGACCCTGAATTTGAAAAGCAATACAAATGACCTCTGAAAAGGTTGTAACTTGGCATGACATTATAATTTCACCCACATAACAACTTGTAAAGAGTTGAGAGGGTTACACCAAAAACTGGATGCACTTCGTGTACAAATTGGACAATGCCTTTCGAAGTATGATGGTTTCGGACGAAAACTCATCTATTACAAAAGGATTGCATTTTTAATAACTTATTTTAACTCCATATTTTTTGTGTGTTCAATATGCACCATTCAAAGGCACATCATCAATTTTCAACCCTTTCCGACTTCATTTGATATTTTTCATGCATTTAATGATTTATTTTGAGCTAAATGACCCTTAATTTGAAAAGCAATACAAATGAACTCTGAAAAGGATGTAACTTGGCATGACATCATAATTTCACCCACATAACAACTTCTAAAGAGTTGAGAGGGTTAGGACAAAAACTGGATGCACTTCGTGTACAAATTGGACAATCTCTTTGGAAGTACGAGGGTTTCGGACGAAAACTCATCTATTACAAAGGGATTACATTTTTAATAACATATTTTAACTCCATACTTTTTGTGTGTTCAATATGCACCATTCAAAGGCACATCCTCAATTTTCAACCCTTTCTGACTTCGTTTGATAATTTTCTTGCATTTAATGATTTATTTTGAGGTAAATGACCCTGGATTTGAAAAGAAGTACCAATAAACTCTGAAAGGTTGTAACTTGGCATGACATCATAATTTCACCCAAATAAAACTTCTAAAGAGTTGACGGTTACGGCAAAAACTTGATACACTTCCTCTACAAATTGGACAATCTCTTTCGAAGTATGAGGGTTTCAGACGAAAACTCATCTATTAAAAAGGGATTACATTTTTAATAACATATTTTAACTCCATACTTTTTGTGTGTTCAATATGCACCATTCAAAGGCACATCATCAATTTTCAACCCTTTCTGACTTCATTTGATAATTTTCATGCATTTAATGATTTATTTTGAGCTAAATGACCCTCGATTTGAAAAGCAGTACGAATGAACTCTGAAAAGGTTGTAACATGGCATGACATCATAATTTCACCCAAATAACAACCTGTAAAGAGTTGAGGGTTACGGCAAAAACTGGATGCAATTTGTGTACAAATTGGACAGTCTCTTTCGAAGTATGAGGGTTTCAAACGAAAACTCATCTATTAAAAAGGGATTTCATTTTTAATAACTTATTTTAACTCGATACTTTTTGTGTGTTCAATATGCACCATTCAAAGGCACATCATCAATTTTCAACCCTTTCTGACTTCATTTGATATTTTTCATGGATTTAATGATTTATTTCGAGCTAAATGACCCTGAATTTGAAAAGCGGTACAAATGAACTCTGAAAAGGTTGTAACCTTGCATGACTTCATAATTTCACCCACATAGCAACTTCTAAAGAGTTGAGACTATTACGGCAAAAACTGGATGCACTTCGTGTACAAATTGGACAATCTCTTTGGAAGTACGAGGGTTTCGGACGAAAACTCATCTATTACATAGGGATTACATTTTTAATAACATGTTTTAACTCCATACTTTTTGTGTGTTCAATATGCACCATTCAAAGGCACATCCTCAATTTTCAACCTTTTCTGACTTCGTTTGATAATTTTCATGGATTTAATGATTTATTTTGAGCTAAATGACCCTGGATTTGAAAAGCAATACAAATGAACTCTGAAAAGGCTGTAACTTGGCATGACATCATAATTTCACCCACATTACGACTTCTACAAAGTTGAGAGGGTTACGGCAAAAACTGTATGCACTTCGTGTACAAATTGGACAATCTCTTTCGAAGTATGAGGGTTTCGGACGAAAACTCATCTATTACAAAGGGATTTCATTTTTAATAACTTATTTTAACTCCATACCTTTTTGTGTGTTCAATATGCACCATTCAAAGCCACATCATCAATTTTCAACCCTTTCTGACTTCATTTGATATTTTTCATGCATTTAATGATTTATTTTGAGCTAAATGACCCTGAATTTGAAAAACAATACAAATGAACACTGAAAAGGTCGTAACTTGGCATGACATCATAATTTCACCCACATAGCAACTTCTAAAGAGTTCAGAGGGTTACGACAAAAACTTGATGCACTTCGTGTACAAATTGGACAATCCCTTTCGAAGTATGAGGGTTTCAAACGAAAACTCATCTATTACAAACGGATTTCATTTTTCATAACTTATCTTAAATCCATACTTTTTGTGTGTTCAATATGCACCATTGAATGGCACATCATCAATTTTCAACCTTTTCTGACTTCATTTGATATTTTCATGCATTTAATGATTTATTTTGATCTAAATGACCCTGAATTTGAAAAGCAATACAGACCTCTGAAAAGGTTGTAACTTGGCATGACATCATAATTTCACCCACATAACAACTTCTAAAGAGTTGAGAGGGTTACGGCAAAAACTGGATGCACTTCGTGTACAAATTGGACAATGCCTTTCGAAGTGTGATGGTTTCAGACGAAAACTCATCTATTACAAAAGGATTTCATTTTTAATAACTTATTTTAACTCCATATTTTGTGTGTGTTCAATATGCACCATTCAAAGGCACATCATCAATTTTCAACCCTTTCTGACTTCATTTGATATTTTTCATGCATTTAATGATTTATTTTGAGCTAAATGACCCTTAATTTGAAAAGCAATACAAATGAACTCTGAAAAGGATGTAACTTGGCATGACATAATAATTTCACCCATATAACAACTTCTAAAGAGTTGAGAGGTCTACGGCAAAAACTGGATGCACTTCCTATACAAATTGGACAACCTCTTTCGAAGTATGAGGGTTTCGGATGAAAACTCATCTATTACAAAGGGATTTCATTTTTAATAACTTATTTTAACTCCATACTTTTTGTGTGCTCATTATGCACCATTCAAAGGCACATCATCAATTTTCAACCCTTTCTGACTTCATTTCATATTTTTCATGCATTTAGTGATTTATTTTGAGCTAAATGACCCTGAACTTGAAAAGCAGTACAAATGAACTATGAAAAGGTTGTAACTTGGCATGACATCATAATTTCACCCACATAGCAACTTCCAAAGATTTGAGACTATTATGGCAAAAACTGGATGCACTTCGTGTACAAATTGGACAATCTCTTTGGAAGTACGAGGGTTTCGGACGAAAACTCATCTATTACACAGAGATTACATTTTTAATAACATATTTTAACTCCATACTTTTTGTGTGTTCAATACGCACCATTCAAAGGCATTCAACCCTTTCTGACTTCATTTGATATTTTTCATGCATTTAATGATTTATTTTGAGCTAAATGACCCTGAATTTGAAAAGCAATACAAATGAACTATGAAAAGGTTGTAACTTGGCATGACATCATAATTTCACCCACATAGCAACTTCTAAATAGTTGAGACTATTACGACAAAAACGGGATGCACTTCGTGTACAAATTGGCCAAACTCTTTGGAAGTACGAGGGTTTCGGACGAAAACTCATCTATTACATTGGGATTACATTTTTAATAACATATTTTAACTCCATACTTTTTGTGTGTTCAATATGCACCATTCAAAGCCACATCATCAATTTTCAACCCTTTCTGACTTCATTTCATATTTTTCATGCATTTAATGATTTATTTTGAGCTAAATGACCTAAAATTGAAAAGCAATACAAATGAACTCTAAAAAGGTTGTAACTTGGAATGATATCATAATTTCACCCACATAGCTACTTATAAAGAGTTGAGAGGGTTACGGCAAAAACTTGATGAACTTAGTGTACAAATTGGACAATCCCTTTAGAAATACGAGGGTTTCGGACGAAAACTCATCTATTACAAAGGGATTACATTTTTAATAACATATTTTAACTCCATACTTTTTGTGTGTTGAATATGCACCATTCAAAGGCACATCATCAATTTTCAACCCTTTCTGACTTCATTTGATATTTTTCATGCAGTTAATGATTTATTTTGAGCTAAATGACCCTGAATTTGAAAAACAATACAAATGAACTCTGAAAAGGTCGTAACTTGGCGTGACATCATAATTTCACCCACATAGCAACTTCTAAAGAGTTGAGAGGGTTACGACAAAAACTTGATGCACTTCGTGTACAAATTGGACAATCCCTTTCGAAGTATGGGGGTTTCGGATGAAAACTCATCTATTACAAAGGGATTTCATTTTTAATAACTTATCTTAAATCCATACTTTTGTGTGTTCAATATGCACCATTCAAAGGCACATAATCAATTTTCAACCTTTTCTGACTTCATTTGATATTTTTCATGCATTTAATGATTTATTTTGAGCTAAATGACCCTGAATTTGAAAAGCAATACAAATGACCTCTGAAAAGGTTGTAACTTGGCATGACATTATAATTTCACCCACATAACAACTTCTAAAGAGTAGAGAGGGTTACACCAAAAACTGGATGCACTTCGTGTACAAATTGGACAATGCCTTTCGAAGTATGATGGTTAAGGACGAAAACTCATCTATTACAAAAGGATTTCATTTTTAATAACTTATTTTAACTCCATATTTTTTGTGTGTTCAATATGCACCATTCAAAACCACATCATCAATTTTCAACCCTTTCTACCTTCATTTGATATTTTCATGCATTTAATGATTTATTTTGAGCTAAATGACCCTTAATTTGAAAAGCAATACAAATGAACTCTGAAAAGGATGTAACTTGGCATGACATCATAATTTCACCCACATAACAACTTCTAAAGAGTTGAGAGGGTTACGACAAAAACTGGATGCACTTCCTGTACAAATTGGACAATCTCTTTCGAAGTATGAGGGTTTCGGATGAAAACTCATCTATTACAAAGGGATTTCATTTTTAATAACTTATTTTAACTCCATACTTTTTGTGTGCTCATTATGCACCATTCAAAGGCATATCATCAATTTTCAACCCTTTCTGACTTCATTTCATATTTTTCATGCATTTAGTGATTTATGTTGAGCTAAATGACCCTGAATTTGAAAAGCAGTACAAATGAACTATGAAAAGGTTGTAACTTGGCATGACATCATAATTTCACCCACGTAGCAACTTCTAAATAGTTGAGACTATTACGGCAAAAACGGGATGCAGTTCGTGTACAAATTGGCCAATCTCTTTGGAAGTACGAGGGTTTCAGACGAAAACTCATCTATTACACTTGGATTACATTTTTAATAACATATTTTAACTCCATACTTTTTGTGTGTTCAATATGCACCATTCAAAGGCACATCATCAATTTTCAACCCTTTCTGACTTCATTTGATATTTTTCATGCATTTAATGATTTATTTTGAGCTAAATGACCTAAAATTGAAAAGCAATACAAATGAACTCTAAAAAGGTTGTAACTTGGAATGATATCATAATTTCACCCACATAGCTACTTATAAAGAGTTGAGAGGGTTGCGGCAAAAACTTGATGAACTTAGTGTACAAATTGGACAATCCCTTTAGAAATACGAGGGTTTCGGACGAAAACTCATCTATTACAAAGGGATTACATTTTTAATAACATATTTGAACTCCATACTTTTTGTGTGTTGAATATGCACCATTCAAAGGCACATCATCAATTTTCAACCCTTTCTGACTTCATTTGATATTTTTCATGCAGTTAATGATTTATTTTGAGCTAAATGACCCTGAATTTGAAAAACAATACAAATGAACTCTGAAAAGGTCGTAACTTGGCATGACATCATAATTTCACACACATAGCAACTTCTAAAGAGTTGAGAGGGTTACGAAAAAAACTTGATGCACTTCGTGTACAAATTGGACAATTCCTTTCGAAGTATGGGGGTTTCGGATGAAAACTCATCTATTACAAAGGGATTTCATTTTTAATAACTTATCTTAAATCCATACTTTTGTGTGTTCAATATGCACCATTCAAAGGCACATAATCAATTTTCAACCTTTTCTGACTTCATTTGATATTTTTCATGCATTTAATGATTTATTTTGAGCTAAATGACCCTGAATTTGAAAAGCAATACAAATGACCTCTGAAAAGGTTGTAACTTGGCATGACATTATAATTTCACCCACATAACAACTTCTAAAGAGTTGAGAGGGTTACACCAAAAACTAGATGCACTTCGTGTACAAATTGGACAATGCCTTTCGAAGTATGATGGTTAAGGACGAAAACACATCTATTACAAAAGGATTTCATTTTTAATAACTTATTTTAACTCCATATTTTTTGTGTGTTCAATATGCACCATTCAAAGCCACATCATCAATTTTCAACCCTTTCTACCTTCATTTGATATTTTCATGCATTTAATGATTTATTTTGAGCTAAATGACCCTTAATTTGAAAAGCAATACAAATGAACTCTGAAAAGGATGTAACTTGGCATGACATCATAATTTCACCCACATAACAACTTCTAAAGAGTTGAGAGGGTTACGACAAAAACTGGATGCACTTCCTGTACAAATTGGACAATCTCTTTCGAAGTATGAGGGTTTCGGATGAAAACTCATCTATTACAAAGGGATTTCATTTTTAATAACTTATTTTAACTCCATACTTTTTGTGTGCTCATTATGCACCATTCAAAGGCATATCATCAATTTTCAACCCTTTCTGACTTCATTTCATATTTTTCATGCATTTAGTGATTTATGTTGAGCTAAATGACCCTGAATTTGAAAAGCAGTACAAATGAACTATGAAAAGGTTGTAACTTGGCATGACATCATAATTTCACCCACGTAGCAACTTCTAAATAGTTGAGACTATTACGGCAAAAACGGGATGCAGTTCGTGTACAAATTGGCCAATCTCTTTGGAAGTACGAGGGTTTCAGACGAAAACTCATCTATTACACTTGGATTACATTTTTAATAACATATTTTAACTCCATACTTTTTGTGTGTTCAATATGCACCATTCAAAGGCACATCATCAATTTTCAACCCTTTCTGACTTCATTTGATATTTTTCATGCATTTAATGATTTATTTTGAGCTAAATGACCTAAAATTGAAAAGCAATACAAATGAACTCTAAAAAGGTTGTAACTTGGAATGATATCATAATTTCACCCACATAGCTACTTATAAAGAGTTGAGAGGGTTGCGGCAAAAACTTGATGAACTTAGTGTACAAATTGGACAATCCCTTTAGAAATACGAGGGTTTCGGACGAAAACTCATCTATTACAAAGGGATTACATTTTTAATAACATATTTGAACTCCATACTTTTTGTGTGTTGAATATGCACCATTCAAAGGCACATCATCAATTTTCAACCCTTTCTGACTTCATTTGATATTTTTCATGCAGTTAATGATTTATTTTGAGCTAAATGACCCTGAATTTGAAAAACAATACAAATGAACTCTGAAAAGGTCGTAACTTGGCATGACATCATAATTTCACACACATAGCAACTTCTAAAGAGTTGAGAGGGTTACGAAAAAAACTTGATGCACTTCGTGTACAAATTGGACAATTCCTTTCGAAGTATGGGGGTTTCGGATGAAAACTCATCTATTACAAAGGGATTTCATTTTTAATAACTTATCTTAAATCCATACTTTTGTGTGTTCAATATGCACCATTCAAAGGCACATAATCAATTTTCAACCTTTTCTGACTTCATTTGATATTTTTCATGCATTTAATGATTTATTTTGAGCTAAATGACCCTGAATTTGAAAAGCAATACAAATGACCTCTGAAAAGGTTGTAACTTGGCATGACATTATAATTTCACCCACATAACAACTTCTAAAGAGTTGAGAGGGTTACACCAAAAACTAGATGCACTTCGTGTACAAATTGGACAATGCCTTTCGAAGTATGATGGTTAAGGACGAAAACACATCTATTACAAAAGGATTTCATTTTTAATAACTTATTTTAACTCCATATTTTTTGTGTGTTCAATATGCACCATTCAAAGCCACATCATCAATTTTCAACCCTTTCTACCTTCATTTGATATTTTCATGCATTTAATGATTTATTTTGAGCTAAATGACCCTTAATTTGAAAAGCAATACAAATGAACTCTGAAAAGGATGTAACTTGGCATGACATCATAATTTCACCCACATAACAACTTCTAAAGAGTTGAGAGGGTTACGACAAAAACTGGATGCACTTCCTGTACAAATTGGACAATCTCTTTCGAAGTATGAGGGTTTCGGATGAAAACTCATCTATTACAAAGGGATTTCATTTTTAATAACTTATTTTAACTCCATACTTTTTGTGTGCTCATTATGCACCATTCAAAGGCATATCATCAATTTTCAACCCTTTCTGACTTCATTTCATATTTTTCATGCATTTAGTGATTTATTTTGAGCTAAATGACCCTGAATTTGAAAAGCAGTACAAATGAACTATGAAAAGGTTGTAACTTGGCATGACATCATAATTTCACCCACGTAGCAACTTCTAAATAGTTGAGACTATTACGGCAAAAACGGGATGCAGTTCGTGTACAAATTGGCCAATCTCTTTGGAAGTACGAGGGTTTCAGACGAAAACTCATCTATTACACTTGGATTACATTTTTAATAACATATTTTAACTCCATACTTTTTGTGTGTTCAATATGCACCATTCAAAGGCACATCATCAATTTTCAACCCTTTCTGACTTCATTTGATATTTTTCATGCATTTAATGATTTATTTTGAGCTAAATGACCTAAAATTGAAAAGCAATACAAATGAACTCTAAAAAGGTTGTAACTTGGAATGATATCATAATTTCAACCACATAGCTACTTATAAAGAGTTGAGAGGGTTACGGCAAAAACTTGATGAACTTAGTGTACAAATTGGAAAATCCCTTTAGAAATACGAGGGTTTCGGACGAAAACTTATCTATTACAAAGGGATTACATTTTTAATAACATATTTTAACTCCATACTTTTTGTGTGTTGAATATGCACCATTCAAAGGCACAACATCAATTTTCAACCCTTTCTGACTTCATTTGATATTTTTCATGCATTTAATGATTTATTTTGAGCTAAATGACCCTAAATTTGTAAAACAATACAAATGAACTCTCAAAAGGTCATAACTTGGCATGACATCATAATTTCACCCACATAGCAACTTCTAAAGAGTTGAGAGGGTTACGACAAAAACTTGATGCACTTCGTGTACAAATTGGACAATCCCTTTCGAAGTATGGGGGTTTCGGACGAAAACTCATCTATTACAAAGGGATTTCATTTTTAATAACTTATCTTAAATCCATACTTTTGTGTGTTCAATATGCACCATTCAAAGGCACATCATCAATTTTCAACCTTTTCTGACTTCATTTGATATTTTTCATGCATTTAATGATTTATTTTGAGCTAAATGACCCTGAATTTGAAAAGCAATACAAATGACCTCTGAAAAGGTTGTAACTTGGCATGACATTATAATTTCACCCACATAACAACTTGTAAAGAGTTGAGAGGGTTACACCAAAAACTGGATGCACTTCGTGTACAAATTGGACAATGCCTTTCGAAGTATGATGGTTAAGGACGAAAACTCATCTATTACAAAAGGATTTCATTTTTAATAACTTATTGTAACTCCATATTTTTTGTGTGTTCAATATGCACCATTCAAAGGCACATCATCAATTTTCAACCCTTTCCGACTTCATTTGATATTTTTCATGCATTTAATGATTTATTTTGAGCTAAATGACCCTTAATTTGAAAAGCAATACAAATGAACTCTGAAAAGGATGTAACTTGGCATGACATCATAATTTCACCCACATAACAACTTCTAAAGAGTTGAGAGGGTTACGACAAAAACTGGATGCACTTCCTGTACAAATTGGACAATCTCTTTCGAAGTATGAGGGTTTCGGATGAAAACTCATCTATTACAAAGGGATTTCATTTTTAATAACTTATTTTAACTCCATACTTTTTGTGTGCTCATTATGCACCATTCAAAGGCATATCATCAATTTTCAACCCTTTCTGACTTCATTTCATATTTTTCATGCATTTAGTGATTTATGTTGAGCTAAATGACCCTGAATTTGAAAAGCAGTACAAATGAACTATGAAAAGGTTGTAACTTGGCATGACATCATAATTTCACCCACGTAGCAACTTCTAAATAGTTGAGACTATTACGGCAAAAACGGGATGCAGTTCGTGTACAAATTGGCCAATCTCTTTGGAAGTACGAGGGTTTCAGACGAAAACTCATCTATTACACTTGGATTACATTTTTAATAACATATTTTAACTCCATACTTTTTGTGTGTTCAATATGCACCATTCAAAGGCACATCATCAATTTTCAACCCTTTCTGACTTCATTTGATATTTTTCATGCATTTAATGATTTATTTTGAGCTAAATGACCTAAAATTGAAAAGCAATACAAATGAACTCTAAAAAGGTTGTAACTTGGAATGATATCATAATTTCACCCACATAGCTACTTATAAAGAGTTGAGAGGGTTGCGGCAAAAACTTGATGAACTTAGTGTACAAATTGGACAATCCCTTTAGAAATACGAGGGTTTCGGACGAAAACTCATCTATTACAAAGGGATTACATTTTTAATAACATATTTGAACTCCATACTTTTTGTGTGTTGAATATGCACCATTCAAAGGCACATCATCAATTTTCAACCCTTTCTGACTTCATTTGATATTTTTCATGCAGTTAATGATTTATTTTGAGCTAAATGACCCTGAATTTGAAAAACAATACAAATGAACTCTGAAAAGGTCGTAACTTGGCATGACATCATAATTTCACACACATAGCAACTTCTAAAGAGTTGAGAGGGTTACGAAAAAAACTTGATGCACTTCGTGTACAAATTGGACAATTCCTTTCGAAGTATGGGGGTTTCGGATGAAAACTCATCTATTACAAAGGGATTTCATTTTTAATAACTTATCTTAAATCCATACTTTTGTGTGTTCAATATGCACCATTCAAAGGCACATAATCAATTTTCAACCTTTTCTGACTTCATTTGATATTTTTCATGCATTTAATGATTTATTTTGAGCTAAATGACCCTGAATTTGAAAAGCAATACAAATGACCTCTGAAAAGGTTGTAACTTGGCATGACATTATAATTTCACCCACATAACAACTTCTAAAGAGTTGAGAGGGTTACACCAAAAACTAGATGCACTTCGTGTACAAATTGGACAATGCCTTTCGAAGTATGATGGTTAAGGACGAAAACACATCTATTACAAAAGGATTTCATTTTTAATAACTTATTTTAACTCCATATTTTTTGTGTGTTCAATATGCACCATTCAAAGCCACATCATCAATTTTCAACCCTTTCTACCTTCATTTGATATTTTCATGCATTTAATGATTTATTTTGAGCTAAATGACCCTTAATTTGAAAAGCAATACAAATGAACTCTGAAAAGGATGTAACTTGGCATGACATCATAATTTCACCCACATAACAACTTCTAAAGAGTTGAGAGGGTTACGACAAAAACTGGATGCACTTCCTGTACAAATTGGACAATCTCTTTCGAAGTATGAGGGTTTCGGATGAAAACTCATCTATTACAAAGGGATTTCATTTTTAATAACTTATTTTAACTCCATACTTTTTGTGTGCTCATTATGCACCATTCAAAGGCATATCATCAATTTTCAACCCTTTCTGACTTCATTTCATATTTTTCATGCATTTAGTGATTTATTTTGAGCTAAATGACCCTGAATTTGAAAAGCAGTACAAATGAACTATGAAAAGGTTGTAACTTGGCATGACATCATAATTTCACCCACGTAGCAACTTCTAAATAGTTGAGACTATTACGGCAAAAACGGGATGCAGTTCGTGTACAAATTGGCCAATCTCTTTGGAAGTACGAGGGTTTCAGACGAAAACTCATCTATTACACTTGGATTACATTTTTAATAACATATTTTAACTCCATACTTTTTGTGTGTTCAATATGCACCATTCAAAGGCACATCATCAATTTTCAACCCTTTCTGACTTCATTTGATATTTTTCATGCATTTAATGATTTATTTTGAGCTAAATGACCTAAAATTGAAAAGCAATACAAATGAACTCTAAAAAGGTTGTAACTTGGAATGATATCATAATTTCAACCACATAGCTACTTATAAAGAGTTGAGAGGGTTACGGCAAAAACTTGATGAACTTAGTGTACAAATTGGAAAATCCCTTTAGAAATACGAGGGTTTCGGACGAAAACTTATCTATTACAAAGGGATTACATTTTTAATAACATATTTTAACTCCATACTTTTTGTGTGTTGAATATGCACCATTCAAAGGCACAACATCAATTTTCAACCCTTTCTGACTTCATTTGATATTTTTCATGCATTTAATGATTTATTTTGAGCTAAATGACCCTAAATTTGTAAAACAATACAAATGAACTCTCAAAAGGTCATAACTTGGCATGACATCATAATTTCACCCACATAGCAACTTCTAAAGAGTTGAGAGGGTTACGACAAAAACTTGATGCACTTCGTGTACAAATTGGACAATCCCTTTCGAAGTATGGGGGTTTCGGACGAAAACTCATCTATTACAAAGGGATTTCATTTTTAATAACTTATCTTAAATCCATACTTTTGTGTGTTCAATATGCACCATTCAAAGGCACATCATCAATTTTCAACCTTTTCTGACTTCATTTGATATTTTTCATGCATTTAATGATTTATTTTGAGCTAAATGACCCTGAATTTGAAAAGCAATACAAATGACCTCTGAAAAGGTTGTAACTTGGCATGACATTATAATTTCACCCACATAACAACTTGTAAAGAGTTGAGAGGGTTACACCAAAAACTGGATGCACTTCGTGTACAAATTGGACAATGCCTTTCGAAGTATGATGGTTAAGGACGAAAACTCATCTATTACAAAAGGATTTCATTTTTAATAACTTATTGTAACTCCATATTTTTTGTGTGTTCAATATGCACCATTCAAAGGCACATCATCAATTTTCAACCCTTTCCGACTTCATTTGATATTTTTCATGCATTTAATGATTTATTTTGAGCTAAATGACCCTTAATTTGAAAAGCAATACAAATGAACTCTGAAAAGGATGTAACTTGGCATGACATCATAATTTCACCCACATAACAACTTCTAAAGAGTTGAGAGGGTTAGGACAAAAACTGGATGCACTTCCCGTACAAATTGGACAATCTCTTTCAAAGTATGAGGGTTTCGGATGAAAACTCATCTATTACAAAGGGATTTCATTTTTAATAACTTATTCTAACTCCATACTTTTTGTGTGCTCAGTATGCACCATTAAAAGGCACATGATCAATTTTCAACCCTTTATGACTTAATTTCATATTTTTCATGCATTTAATGATTCATTTTGAGCTAAGTGACCCTGAATTTGAAAAGCAGTACAAATGAACTATGCAAAGGTTGTAACTTGGCATGACATCATAATTTCACCCACATAGAAACTTCTAAATAGTTGAGACTATTACGGCAAAAGCTGGATGCACTACGTGTACAAATTGGCCAATCTCTTTGGAGGTACGAGGGTTTCGGACGAAAACTCATGTATTACACTGGGATTACATTTTTAATAACATATTTTAACTCCATACTTTTTGTGTGTTCAATATGCACCATTCAAAGGCAAATCATCAATTTTCAACCCGTTCTGACTTCATTTGATATTTTTCATGCATTTAATGATTTATTTTGAGCCAAATGACCCTAAATTTGAAAAGCAATACAAATGAACTCTGAAAAGGTTGTAACTTGGAATGACATCATAATTTCACCCACATAGCTACTTATAAAGAGTTGAGAGGGTTACGGCAAAAACTTGATGAACTTAGTGTACAAATTGGACAATCCCTTTAGAAGTACGAGGGTTTCGGACGAAAACTCATCTAGTACAAAGGGATTACATTTTTAATAACATATTTTAACTCCGTCCTTTTTGTGTATTGAATATGCACCATTCAAAGGCACATCATCAATTTTCAACCCTTTCTGACTTCATTTGATATTTTTCATGCATTTAATGATTTATTTTGAGCTAAATGACCCTGAATTTGAAAAGCAATACAACTGAACTCTGAAAAGGCTGTAACTTGGCATGACATTATAATTTCACCCACATTACAACTTCTAAAGAGTTGAGAGGGTTACGGCAAAAACTGTATGCACTTCGTGTACAAATTGGACAATCTCTTTCAAAGTATGAGGGTTTCAGACGAAAACTCATCTATTACAAAGGGATTTAATTTTTGATAACTTATTTTAACTCCGTACTCTTTGTGTGTTCAATATGCACCATTCAAAGGCACATCACCAATTTTCAACCCTTTCTGACTTCATTTGATATTTTTCATGCATTTGATGATTTATTTTGAACTAAATGACCCTGGATTTGAAAAGCAGTATGAATGAACTCTGAAAAGGTTGTAACTTGGCATGACATCATAATTTCACCCACGTAACAACTTCTAAAGAGTTGAGAGGGTTACGGCAAAAACTGGATGCACTTCGTGTACAAATTGGATAGTCTCTTTCGAAGTATGAGGGTTTCAGACGAAAACTCATCTATTAGAAAGGGATTTCATTTTTAATAACATATTTTAGCTCGATACTTTTTGTGTGTTCAATATGCACCATTCAGAGGCACATCATCAATTTCAACCCTTTCTGACTTCATTAGATATTTTTCATGGATTTAATGATTAATTTCGAGCTAAATGACCCTGAATTTGAAAAGCAGTACAAATGAACTCTGAAAAGGTTGTAACCTTGCATGACTTCATAATTTCACCCACATAGCAACTTCTAAAGAGTTGAGACTATTACGGCAAAAACTGGATGCACTTCGTGTACAAATTGGACAATCTCTTTGGAAGTACGAGGGTTTCGGACGAAAACTCATCTATTACATAGGGATTACATTTTTAATAACATATTTTAACTCCATAATTTTTGTGTGTTCAATATGCACCATTCAAAGGCACATCCTCAATTTTCAACCCTTTCTGACTTCGTTTGATAATTTTCATGCATTTAATGATTTATTTTGAGCTAAAAGACCCTGAATTTGAAAAACAATACAAATGAACTCTGAAAAGGTCGTAACTTGGCATGACATCATAATTTCACCCACATAGCAACTTCTAAAGAGTTGAGAGGGTTACCACAAAAACTTGATGCACTTCATGTACAAATTGGACAATCCCTTTCGAAGTATGAGGGTTTCGGACGAAAACTCATCTATTACAAAGGGATTTCATTTTTCACAACTTATCTTAAATCCATACTTTTTGTGTGTTCAATATACACCATTGAAAAGCACATCATCAATTTTCAACCTTTTCTGACTTCATTTGATATTTTTCATGCATTTAATGATTTATTTTGAGCTGAATGACCCTGAATTTGAAAAGCAATACAAATGACATCATAATTTCACCCACACAACAACTTCTAAAGAGTTGAGAGGGTTACGGCAAAAACTAGATGCACTTCGTGTACAAATTGGACAATGCCTTTCGAAGTATGATGGTTCCGGACGAAAACTCATCTATTACAAAAGGATTTCATTTTTAATAACTTATTTTAACTCCATATTTTTTGTGTGTTCAATATGCACCATTCAAAGGCACATCATCAATTTTCAACCCTTTCTGACTTCATTTGATATTTTTCATGCATTTAATGATTTATTTTGAGCTAAATGACCCTTAATTTGAAAAGCAATACAAATGAACTCTGAAAAGGATGTAACTTCGCATGACATCATAATTTCACCCATATAACAACTTCTAAAGAGTTGAGACTATTACGGCAAAAACGGGATGCACTTCGTGTACAAATTGGCCAATCTCTTTGGAAGTACGAGGGTTTCGGACGAAAACTCATCTATTACACTGGGATTACATTTTTAATAACATATTTTAACTCCATACTTTTTGTGTGTTCAATATGCACCATTCAAAGGCACATCATCAATTTTCAACCCTTTTTGACTTCATTTGATATTTTTCATGCATTTAATGATTTATTTTGAGCTAAATGACCTAAAATTGACAAGCAATACAAATGAACTCTGAAAAGGTTGTAACTTGGAATGATATCATAATTTCACCCACATAGCTACTTATAAAGAGTTGAGAGGGTTACGGCGAAAACTTGATGAACTTAGTGTACAAATTGGACAATCCCTTTAGAAATACGAGGGTTTCACACGAAAACTCATCTATTACAAAGGGATTACATTTTTAATAACATATTTTAACTCCATACTTTTTGTGTGTTGAATATGCACCATTCAAAGGCACATCATCAATTTTCAACCCTTTCTGACTTCGTTTGATATTTTTCATGCATTTAATGATTTATTTTGAGCTAAATGACCCTGAATTTGAAAAACAATACAAATGAACTCTGAAAAGGTCGTAACTTGGCATGACATCATAATTTCACCCACATAGCAACTTCTAAAGAGTTGAGAGGGTTACGACAAAAACTTGATGCACTTCGTGTACAAATTGGACAATCCCTTTCGAAGTATGGGGGTTTCGGACGAAAACTCATCTATTACAAAGGGATTTCATTTTTAATAACTTATCTTAAATCCATACTTTTGTGTGTTCAATATGCACCATTCAAAGGCACATCATCAATTTTCAACCTTTTTTGACTTCATTTGATATTTTTCATGCATTTAATGATTTATTTTGAGCTAAATGACCCTGAATTTGAAAAGCAATACAAATGACCTCTGAAAAGGTTATAACTTGGCATGACATCATAATTTCACCCATATAACAACTTCTAAAGAGTTGAGAGGGTTACAGCAAAAACTGGATGCACTTCGTGTACAAATTGGACAATGCCTTTCGAAGTATGATGGTTTCGCACGAAAACTCATCTATTACAAAAGGATTTCATTTTTAATAACTTATTTTAACTCCATATTTTTTGTGTGTTCAATATGCACCATTCAAAGGTACATCTTCAATTTTCAACCCTTTCTGACTTCATTTGATATTTTTCATGCATTTAATGATTTATTTTGAGCTAAATGACCCTGAATTTGAAAAGCAGTACAAATGAACTATGGAAAGGTTGTAACTTGGCATGACATCATAATTTCACCCACATAGCAACTTCTAAATAGTTGAGACTATTACGGCAAAAACTGGATGCACTTCGTGTACAAATTGGCCAATCTCTTTGGAAGTACGAGGGTTTCGGACGAAAACTCATGCATTACACTTGGATTACATTTTTAATAACATATTTTAACTCCATACTTTTTGTGTGTTCAATATGCACCATTCAAAGGCACATCATCAATTTTCAACCCTTTCTGACTTCATTTTATATTTTTCATGCATTTAATGATTTATTTTGAGCCAAATGACCCTAAATTTGAAATGCAATACAAATGAACTGTGAAAAGGTTGTAACTTGGAATGACATCATAATTTCACCCAGATAGCTACTTATAAAGAGTTGAGAGGGTTACGGCAAAAACTTGATGAACTTAGTGTACAAATTGGACAATCCCTTTAGAAGTACGAGGGTTTCGGACGAAAACTCATCTATTAAAAGGGATTACATTTTTAATAACATATTTTAACTCCGTCCTTTTTGTGTCTTGAATATGCACCATTCAAAGGCACATCATCAATTTTCAACCCTTTCTGACTTCATTTGATATTTTTCATGCATTTAATGATTTATTTTGAGCTAAATGACCCTGAATTTAAAAAGCAATACAAATGAACTCTGAAAAGGCTGTAACTTGGCATGACATTATAATTTCACCCACATTACAACTTCTAAAGAGTTGAGAGGGTTACGGCAAAAACTGTATGCACTTTGTGTACAAATTGGACAATCTCTTTCGAAGTATGAGGGTTTCGGACGAAAACTCATCTATTACAAAGGGATTTCATTTTTAATAACTTATTTTAACTCCGTACTCTTTGTGTGTTCAATATGCACCATTCAAAGGCACATCACCAATTTTCAACCCTTTCTGACTTCATTTGATATTTTTCATGCATTTAATGATTTATTTTGAACTAAATGACCCTGGATTTGAAAAGCAGTACGAATGAACTCTGAAAAGGTTGTAACTTGGCATGACATCATAATTTCACCCACGTAACAACTTCTAAAGAGTTGAGAGGGTTACGGCAAAAACGGGATGCACTTCGTGTACAAATTGGCCAATCTCTTTGGAAGTACGAGGGTTTCAAAGGAAAACTCATCTATTACACTGGGATTTCATTTTTAATAACATATTTTACCTCCATAATTTTTGTGTGTTCAATATGCACCATTCAAAGGCACATCATCAATTTTCAACCCTTTTTGACTTCATTTGATATTTTTCATGCATTTAATGATTTATTTTGAGCTAAATGACCTAAAATTGAAAAGCAATACAAATGAACTCTGAAAAGGTTGTAACTTGGAATGATATCATAATTTCACCCACATAGCTACTTATAAAGAGTTGAGAGGGTTACGGCAAAAACTTGATGAACTTAGTGTACAAATTGGACAATCCCTTTAGAAATACGAGGGTTTCGGACGAAAACTCATCTATTACAAAGGGATTACATTTGTAATAACATATTTTAACTCCACACTTTTTGTGTGTTGAATATGCACCATTCAAAGGCACATCATCAATTTTCAACCCTTTCTGACTTCATTTGATATTTTTCATGCATTTAATGATTTATTTTGAGCTAAATGACCCTGAATTTGAAAAACAATACAAATGAACTCTGAAACGGTCGTAACTTGGCATGACATCATAATTTCACCCACATAGCAACTTCTAAAGAGTTGAGAGGGTTACGGCAAAAACTGGATGCACTTCGTGTACAAATTGGACAATGCCTTTCGAAGTATGATGGTTTCGGACGAAAACTCATCTATTACAAAATGATTTCATTTTTAATAACTTATTTTAACTCCATATTTTTTGTGTGTTCAATATGCACCATTCGAAGGCACATCATCAATTTTCAACCCTTTCTGACTTCATTTGATATTTTTCATGCATTTAATGATTTATTTTGAGCTAAATGACCCTAAATTTGAAAAGCAATACAAATGAACTCTGAAAAGGTTGTAACTTGGAATGACATCATAATTTCACCCACATAGCAACTTCTAAAGAGTTGAGAGGGTTACGACAAAAACTTGATGCACTTCGTGTACAAATTGGACGATCCCTTTCGAAGTATGGGGGTTTCGGACGAAAACTCATCTATTACAAAGGGATTTCATTTTTAATAACTTATCTTAAATCCATACTTTTGTGTGTTCAATATGCACCATTCAAAGGCACATCATCAATTTTCAACCTTTTCTGACTTCATTTGATATTTTTCATGCATTTAATGATTTATTTTGAGCTAAATGACCCTGAATTTGAAAAGCAATACAAATGACCTGTGAAATGGTTGTAACTTGGCATGACATCATAATTTCACCCACATAACAACTTCTAAAGAGTTGAGAGGGTTACAGCAAAAACTGGATGCACTTCGTGTACAAATTGGACAATGCCTTTCGAAGTATGATGGTTTCGGACGAAAACTCATCTATTACAAAAAGATTTCATTTGTAATAACTTATTTTAACTCCATATTTTGTGTGTGTTCAATATGCACCATTCAAAGGCACATCATCAATTTTCAACCCTTTCTGACTTCATTTGATATTTTTCATGCATTTAATGATTTATTTTGAGCTAAATGACCCTTAATTTGAAAAGCAATACAAATGAACTCGGAAAAGGATGTAACTTGGCATGACATCATAATTTCACCCACATAACAACTTCTAAAGAGTTGAGAGGGTTACGACAAAAACTGGATGCACTTCCTGTACAAATTGGACAATCTCTTTCGAAGTATGAGGGTTTCGGATGAAAACTCATCTACTACAAAGGGATTTCATTTTTAATAACTTATTTTAACTCCATACTTTTTGTGTGCTCAATATGCACCATTAACAGGCACATCATCAATTTTAAACCCTTTATGACTTCATTTCATATTTTTCATGCATTTAATGATTTATTTTGAGCTAAATGACCCTGAATTTGAAAGCAGTACCAATGAACTATGAAAAGGTTGTAACTTGGAATGACATCATAATTTCACCCACATAGCAACTTCTAAATAGTTGAGACTATTACGGCAAAAACTGGATGCACTTCGTGTACAAATTGGCCAATCTCTTTGGAAGTATGAGGGTTTCGGACGAAAACTCATCAATTACACTGGGATTACATTTTTAATAACATATTTTAACTCCATACTTTTTGTGTGTTCAATATGCACCATTCAAAGGCACGTCATCAATTTTCAACCCTTTCTGACTTCATTTGATATTTTTCATGCATTTAATGAGTTATTTTGAGCCAAATGACCCTAAATTTGAAAAGCAATACAAATGAACTCTGAAAAGGTTGTAACTTGGAATGACATCATAATTTCACCCACATAGCTACTTATAAAGAGTTGAGAGGGTTAAGGCAAAAACTTGATGAACTTAGTGTACAAATTGGACAATCCCTTTAGAAGTACGAGGGTTTCGGACGAAAACTCATCTATTACAAAGGGATTACATTTTTAATAACATATTTTAACTCCGTCCTTTTTGTGTCTTGAACATGCACCATTCAAAGGCACATCATCAACTTTCAACCCTTTCTGACTTCATTTGATATTTTTCATGCATTTAATGATTTATTTTGAGCTAAATGACCCTGAATTTGAAAAGCAATACAAATGAACTCTGAAAAGGCTGTAACTTGGCATGACATTATAATTTCACCCACATTACAACTTCTAAAGAGTTTAGAGGGTTACGGCAAAAACTGTATGCCCTTCGTGTACAAATTGGACAATCTCTTTCGAAGTATGAGGGTTTCGGACGAAAACTCATCTATTACAAAGGGATTTCATTTTTAATAACTTATTTTAACTCCGTACTCTTTGTGTGTTCAATATGCACCATTCAAAGGCACATCACCAATTTTCAACCCTTTCTGACTTCATTTGATATTTTTCACGCATGTAATGATTTATTTTGAGCTAAATGACCCTGAATTTGAAAAGCAGTACAAATGAAGTCTGAAAAAGTTGTAACTTGGCATGACATCATAATTTCACCCACATAACAACTTCTAAAGAGTTGAGAGGGTTACGGCAAAAACTGGATGCACTTCGTGTACAAATTGGACAATCTCTTTCGAAGTATGAGGGTTTCGGACGAAAACTCATCTATTACAAAGGGATTTCATTTTTAATAACTTATTTTAACTCCATACTTTTTGTGTGTTCAATATGCACCATTCAAAGGCACATCAGCAATTTTCAACCCTTTCTGACTTCATTTGATATTTTTCATGCATTTAATGATTTATTTTGAGCTAAATGACCTAAAATTGAAAAGCAATACAAATGAACTCTGAAAAGGTTGTAACTTGGAATGATATCATAATTTCACCCACATAGCAACTTATAAAGAGTTGAGAGGGTTACGGCAAAAACTTGATGAACTTAGTGTACAAATTGGACAATCCCTTTAGAAATACGAGGGTTTCGGACGAAAACTCATCTATTAGAAAGGGATTTCATTTTTAATAACTTATTTTAACTCTATACTTTTTGTGTGTTCAATATGCACCATTCAAAGGCACATCACCAATTTTCAACCCTTTCTGAGTTCATTTGATATTTTTCATGCATTTAATGATTTATTTTGAGCTAAATGACCCTGAATTTGAAAAGCAATACAAATGAACTCTGAAAAGGTTGTAACATGGAATGATATCATAATTTCACCCACATAGCAACTTATAAAGTGTTGAGAGGGTTACGGCAAAAACTTGATGAACTTAGTGTACAAATTGGACAATCCCTTTAGAAGTACGAGGGTTTCGGACGAAAACTCATCTATTACAAAGGGATTACATTTTTAATAACATATTTTAACTCCGTCCTTTTTGTGTCTTGAATATGCACCATTCAAAGGCACATCATCAACTTTCAACCCTTTCTGACTTCATTTGATATTTTTCATGCATTTCATGATTTATTTTGAGCTAAATGACCCTGAATTTGAAAAGCAATACAAATGAACTCTGAAAAGGCTGTAACTTGGCATGACATTATAATTTCACCCACATTACAACTTCTAAAGAGTTTAGAGGGTTACGGCAAAAACTGTATGCCCTTCGTGTACAAATTGGACAATCTCTTTCGAAGTATGAGGGTTTCGGACGAAAACTCATCTATTACAACGGGATTTCATTTTTAATAACTTATTTTAACTCCGTACTCTTTGTGTGTTCAATATGCACCATTCAAAGGCACATCACCAATTTTCAACCCTTTCTGACTTCATTTGATATTTTTCACGCATTTAATGATTTATTTTCAGCTAAATGACCCTGAATTTGAAAAGCAGTACAAATGAAGTCTGAAAAGGTTGTAACTTGGCATGACATCATAATTTCACCCACGTAACAACTTGTAAAGAGTTGAGAGGGTTACGGCAAAAACTGGATGCACTTCGTGTACAAATTGGACAATCTCTTTCGAAGTATGAGGGTTTCGGACGAAAACTCATCTATTACAAAGGGATTTCATTTTTAATAACTTATCTTAACTCCATACTTTTGTGTGTTCAATATGCACCATTCAAAGGCACATCATCAATTTTCAACCTTTTCTGACTTCATTTGATATTTTTCATGCATTTAATGATTTATTTTGAGCTAAATGACCCTGAATTTGAAAAGCAATACAAATGACCTGTGAAATGGTTGTAACTTGGCATGACATCATAATTTCACCCACATAACAACTTCTAAAGAGTTGAGAGGGTTACAGCAAAAACTGGAGGCACTTCGTGTACAAATTGGACAATGCCTTTCGAAGTATGATGGTTTCGGACGAAAACTCATCTATTACAAAAGGATTTCATTTGTAATAACTTATTTTAACTCCATATTTTTTGTGTGTTCAATATGCACCATTCAAAGGCACATCATCAATTTTCAACCCTTTCTGACTTCATTTGATATTTTTCATGCATTTAATGATATATTTTGAGCTAAATGGCCCTTAATTTGAAAAGCAATACAAATGAACTCTGAAAAGGATGTAACTTGGCATGACATCATAATTTCACCCACATAACAACTTCTAAAGAGTTGAGAGGGTTACGACAAAAACTGGATGCACTTCCTGTACAAATTGGACAATCTCTTTCGAAGTATGAGGGTTTCGGATGAAAACTCATCTATTACAAAGGGATTTCATTTTTAATAACTTATTTTAACTCCATACTTTTTGTGTGCTCAATATGCACCATTAACAGGCACATCATCAATTTTAAACCCTTTATGACTTCATTTCATATTTTTCATGCATTTAATGATTTATTTTGAGCTAAATGTCCCTGAATTTGACAGCAGTACCAATGAACTATGAAAAGGTTGTAACTTGGAATGACATCATAATTTCACCCACATAGCAACTTCTAAATAGTTGAGACTATTACGGCAAAAACTGGATGCACTTCGTGTACAAATTGGCCAATCTCTTTGGAAGTATGAGGGTTTCGGACGAAAACTCATCAATTACACTGGGATTACATTTTTAATAACATATTTTAACTCCATACTTTTTGTGTGTTCAATATGCACCATTCAAAGGCACGTCATCAATTTTCAACCCTTTCTGACTTCATTTGATATTTTTCATGCATTTAATGAGTTATTTTGAGCCAAATGACCCTAAATTTGAAAAGCAATACAAATGAACTCTGAAAAGGTTGTAACTTGGAATGACATCATAATTTCACCCACATAGCTACTTATAAGGAGTTGAGAGGGTTACGGCAAAAACTTGATGAACTTAGTGTACAAATTGGACAATCCCTTTAGAAGTACGAGGGTTTCGGACGAAAACTCATCTATTACAAAGGGATTACATTTTTAATAACATATTTTAACTCCGTCCTTTTTGTGTCTTGAATATGCACCATTCAAAGGCACATCATCAACTTTCAACCCTTTCTGACTTCATTTGATATTTTTCATGCATTTAATGATTTATTTTGAGCTAAATGACCCTGAATTTGAAAAGCAATACAAATGAACTCTGAAAAGGCTGTAACTTGGCATGACATTATAATTTCACCCACATTACAACTTCTAAAGAGTTTAGAGGGTTACGGCAAAAACTGTATGCCCTTCGTGTACAAATTGGACAATCTCTTTCGAAGTTTGAGGGTTTCGGACGAAAACTCATCTATTACAAAGGGATTTCATTTTTAATAACTTATTTTAACTCCGTACTCTTTGTGTGTTCAATATGCACCATTCAAAGGCACATCACCAATTTTCAACCCTTTCTGACTTCATTTGATATTTTTCACGCATGTAATGATTTATTTTGAGCTAAATGACCCTGAATTTGAAAAGCAGTACAAATGAAGTCTGAAAAAGTTGTAACTTGGCATGACATCATAATTTCACCCACATAACAACTTCTAAAGAGTTGAGAGGGTTACGGCAAAAACTGGATGCACTTCGTGTACAAATTGGACAATCTCTTTCGAAGTATGAGGGTTTCGGACGAAAACTCATCTATTACAAAGGGATTTCATTTTTAATAACTTATTTTAACTCCATACTTTTTGTGTGTTCAATATGCACCATTCAAAGGCACATCAGCAATTTTCAACCCTTTCTGACTTCATTTGATATTTTTCATGCATTTAATGATTTATTTTGAGCTAAATGACCTAAAATTGAAAAGCAATACAAATGAAGTCTGAAAAGGTTGTAACTTGGAATGATATCATAATTTCACCCACATAGCAACTTATAAAGAGTTGAGAGGGTTACGGCAAAAACTTGATGAACTTAGTGTACAAATTGGACAATCCCTTTAGAAATACGAGGGTTTCGGACGAAAACTCATCTATTAGAAAGGGATTTCATTTTTAATAACTTATTTTAACTCTATACTTTTTGTGTGTTCAATATGCACCATTCAAAGGCACATCACCAATTTTCAACCCTTTCTGACTTCATTTGATATTTTTCATGCATTTAATGATTTATTTTGAGCTAAATGACCCTGAATTTGAAAAGCAATACAAATGAACTCTGAAAAGGTTGTAACTTGGAATGATATCATAATTTCACCCACATAGCAACTTATAAAGAGTTGAGAGGGTTACGGCAAAAACTTGATGAACTTAGTGTACAAATTGGACAATCCCTTTAGAAGTACGAGGGTTTCGGACGAAAACTCATCTATTACAAAGGGATTACATTTTTAATAACATATTTTAACTCCGTCCTTTTTGTGTCTTGAATATGCACCATTCAATGGCACATCATCAACTTTCAACCCTTTCTGACTTCATTTGATATTTTTCATGCATTTCATGATTTATTTTGAGCTAAATGACCCTGAATTTGAAAAGCAATACAAATGAACTCTGAAAAGGCTGTAACTTGGCATCACATTATAATTTCACCCACATTACAACTTCTAAAGAGTTTAGAGGGTTACGGCAAAAACTGTATGCCCTTCGTGTACAAATTGGACAATCTCTTTCGAAGTATGAGGGTTTCGGACGAAAACTCATCTATTACAACGGGATTTCATTTTTAATAACTTATTTTAACTCCGTACTCTTTGTGTGTTCAATATGCACCATTCAAAGGCACATCACCAATTTTCAACCCTTTCTGACTTCATTTGACATTTTTCACGCATTTAATGATTTATTTTGAGCTAAATGACCCTGAATTTGAAAAGCAGTACAAATGAAGTCTGAAAAGGTTGTAACTTGGCATGACATCATAATTTCACCCACGTAACAACTTGTAAAGAGTTGAGAGGGTTACGGCAAAAACTGGATGCACTTCGTGTACAAATTGGACAATCTCTTTCGAAGTATGAGGGTTTCGGACGAAAACTCATCTATTACAAAGGGATTTCATTTTTAATAACTTATTTTAAGTCCATACTTTTTGTGTGTTCAATATGCACCATTCAAAGGCACATCAGCAATTTTCAACCCTTTCTGACTTCATTTGATATTTTTCATGCATTTAATGATTTATTTTGAGCTAAATGACCTAAAATTGAAAAGCAATACAAATGAAGTCTGAAAAGGTTGTAACTTGGAATGATATCATCATTTCACCCACATAGCAACTTATAAAGAGTTGAGAGGGTTACGGCAAAAACTTGATGAACTTAGTGTACAAATTGGACAATCCCTTTAGAAATACGAGGGTTTCGGACGAAAACTCATCTATTACAAAGGGATTTCATTTTTAATAACTTATTTTAACTCCATACTTTTTGTGTGTTCAATATGCACCATTCAAAGGCACATCACCAATTTTCAACCCTTTCTGACTTCATTTGATATTTTTCATGCATTTAATGATTTATTTTGAGCTAAATGACCCTGAATTTGAAAAGCAGTACAAATGAACTCTGAAAAGGTTGTAACTTGGCATGACATCATCATTTCGCCCACATAGCAACTTCTAAAGAGTTGAGACTATTACGGCAAAAACTGGATGCACTTCGTGTACAAATTGGACAATCTCTTTGGAAGTACGAGGGTTTCGGACGAAAACTCATCTATTACACCGAGATTACATTTTTAATAACATATTTTAACTCCATACTTTTTGTGTGTTCAATATGCACCATTCAAAGGCATATCATCAATTTTCAACCCTTTCTGACTTCATGTGATATTTTTCATGCATTTAATGATTTATTTTGAGCTAAATGACCCTGAATTTGAAAAGCAGTACAAATGAAGTCTGAAAAGGTTGTAACTTGGCATGACATCATAATTTCACCCACGTAACAACTTCTATGGAGTTGAGAGGGTTACGGCAAAAACTAGATGCACTTCGTGTACAAATTGGACAATCTCTTTCGAGGTATGAGGGTTTCGGACGAACACTCATCTATTACAAAGGGATTTCATTTTTAATAACTTATTTTAACTCCATAATTTTTGTGTGTTCAATATGCACCATTCAAAGGCACATCACCAATTTTCAACCCTTTCTGACTTCATTTGATATTTTTCATGCATTTCATGATTTATTTTGAGCTAAATGACCCTGAATTTGAAAAGCAGTACAAATGAACTCTGAAAAGGTTGTAACTTGGCATGACATCATAATTTCACCCACATAGCAACTTCTAAATAGTTGAGACTATTATGGCAAAAACTGGATGCACTTCGTGTACAAATTGGACAATCTCTTTGGAAGTACGAGGGTTTCGCACGAAAACTCATCTATTACATTGGGATTACATTTTTAATAACATATTTTAAGTCCATACTTTTTGTGTGTTCAATATGCACCATTCAAAGGCACATCATCAATTTTGAACCCTTTCTGACATCATTTGATATTTTTCATGCATTTAATGATTTATTGTGACCTAAATGACCCTGAATTTGAAAAGCAGTACAAATGAACTCTGAAAAGGTTGTAACTTGGCATGACATCATAATTTCACCCACATAGCAACTTCTAAATAGTTGAGACTATTATGGCAAAAACTGGATGCACTTCGTGTACAAATTGGACAATCTCTTTGGAAGTACGAGGGTTTCGCACGAAAACTCATATATTACACTGGGATTACATTTTCAATAACATATTTTAACTCCGTACTTTTTGTGTGTTCAATATGCACCATTCAAAGGCACATCATCAATTTTCAACCCTTTCTGACTTCATTTGATATTTTTCATGCATTTAATGATTTATTTTGAGCTAAATGACCCTAAAATTGAAAAGCAGTACAAATGAACTCTGAAAATGCTGTAACTTGGCATGACATCATAGTTTCACCCACATTACAACTTCTATTGAGTTGAGAGGGTTACGGCAAAAACTGTACGCACTTCGTGTACAAATTGGACAATCTCTTTCGAAGTATGAGGGTTTCGGACGAAAACTCATCTATTACAAAGGGATTTCATTTTTAACAACTTATTTTAACTCCATACTTTTTGTGTGTTCAATATGCACCATTCAAAGGCACATCACCAATTTTCAACCCTTTCTGACTTCATTTGATATTTTTCATGCATTTAATGATTTATTTTGAGCTAAATGACCCTGAATTTGAAAAGCAGTACAAATGAACTCTGAAATGGTTGTAACTTGGCATGGCATCATAATTTCGCCCACATAGCAACTTCTAAAGAGTTGAGACTATTACGGCAAAAACTGGATCCACTTCGTGTACAAATTGGACAATCTCTTTGGAAGTACGAGGGTTTCGAATGAAAACTCATCTATTACACAGAGATTACATTTTTAATAACATATTTTAACTCCATACTTTTTGTGTGTTCAATATGCACCATTCAAAGGCATATCATCAATTTTCAACCCTTTCTCACTTCATTTGATATTTTTCATGCATTTAATGATTTATTTTGAGCTAAATGACCCTGAATTTGAAAAGCAATACAAATGAACTCTGAAAAAGTTGTAACTTGGCATGACATAATAATTTCACCCACGTAACAACTTCTAAAGAGTTGAGAGGGTTACGGCAAAAACTGGGTACACTTCATGTACAAATTGGACAATCTCTTTCGAAGTTTGAGGGTTCCGGACGAAAACTCATCTATTACAAAGGGATTTCATTTTTAATAACTTATTTTAACTCCATACTTTTTGTGTGTTCAATATGCACCATTAAAAGGCACATCACCAATTTTCAAGCCTTTCTGACTTCATTTGATATTTTTCATGCATCTAATGATTTATTTTGAGCTAAATGACCCAGAATTTGAAAAGCAGTACAAATGAACTCTGAAAAGGTTGTAACTTGGCATGACATCATAATTTCACCCACATAGCATCTTCTAAAGAGTTGAGACTATTACAGCGAAAACTGGATGCACTTCGTGTACAAATTGGACAATCTCTTTGGAAGTACGAGGGTTTCGGACGAAAACTCATCTATTACATTGGGATTACATTTTTAATAACATATTTTAAGTCCATACTTTTTGTGTGTTCAATATGCACCATTCAAAGGCACATCATCAATTTTGAACACTTTCTGACTTCATTTGATATTTTTCATGCATTTAATGATTTATTTTGACCTAAATGACCCTGAATTTGAAAAGCAGTACAAATGAACTCTGAAAAGGTTGTAACTTGGCATAACATCATAATTTCGCCCACATAGCAACTTCTAAAGAGCTGAAACTCTTACGGCAAAAACTGGATGCACTTCGTGTACAAATTGAACAATCTCTTTGGAAGTACAAGGGTTTCGGACGAAAACTCATCTATTACAAATGGATTACATTTTCAATAACATATTTTAGGTCCGTACTTTTTGTGTGTTGCATATGCACCATTCACAGGCACATCATCAATTTTCAACCCTTTCTGACTTCATTTGATGTTTTTCATGCATTTAATGATTTATTTTGAGCTAAATGACCCTGAATTTGAAAAGCAATACAAATGAACTCTGAAAAGGCTGTAACCTGGCATGACATCATAATTTCACCCACATTACAACTTCTAAAGAGTTGAGAGGGTTACGGCAAAAACTGTATGCACTTCGGGTACAAATTGGACAATCTCTTTCGAAGTATGAGGGTTCCGGACGAAAACTCATCTATTACAAAGGGATTTCATTTTTAATAACTTATTTTAACTCCATACTTTTTGTGTGTTCAATATGCACCATTAAAAGGCACATCACCAATTTTCAAGCCTTTCTAACTTCATTTGATATTTTTCATGCATCTAATGATTTATTTTGAGCTAAATGACCCTGAATTTGAAAAGCAGTACAAATGAACTCTGAAAAGGTTGTAACTTGGCATGACATCATAATTTCACCCACATAGCAACTTCTAAAGAGTTGAGACTATTACAGCGAAAACTGGATGCACTTCGTTTACAAATTGGACAATCTCTTTGGAAGTACGATGGCTTCGGACGAAAACTCATCTATTACATTGGGATTACATTTTTAATAAAATATTTTAAGTCCATACTTTTTGTGTGTTCAATATGCACCATTCAAAGGCACATCATCAATTTTGAACCCTTTCTGACTTCATTTGATATTTTTCATGCATTTAATGATTTATTTTGAGCTAAATGACCCTGAATTTGAAAAGCAGTGCAAATGAACTCTGAAAAGGTTGTAACTTGGCATAACATCATAATTTCGCCCACATAGCAACTTCTAAAGAGTTGAAACTCTTACGGCAAAAACTGGATGCACTTCGTGTACAAATTGAACAATCTCTTGGAAGTACAAGGGTTTCGGACGAAAACTCATCTATTACAAATGGATTACATTTTTAATAACATATTTTAAGTCCATACTTTTTGTGTGTTGCATATGCACCATTCACAGGCACATCATCAATTTTCAACCCTTTCTGACTTCATTTGATATTTTTCATGCATTTAATGATTTATTTTGAGCTAAATGACCCTGAATTTGAAAAGCAATACAAATGAACTCTGAAAAGGCTGTAACGTGGCATGACATCATAATTTCACCCACATTACAACTTCTAAAGAGTTGAGAGGGTTACAGCAAAAACTGTATGCACTTCGTGTACAAATTGGACAATCTCTTTCGAAGTATGAGGGTTCCGGACGAAAACTCATCTATTACAAAGGGATTTCATTTTTAATAACTTATTTTAACTCCATACTTTTTGTGTGTTCAATATGCACTATTCAAAGGCACATCACCAATGTTCAACCCTTTCTGACTTCATTTGATATTTTTTCATGCATTTAATGATTTATTTTGAGCTAAATGACCCTGAATTTGAAAAGCAGTACAAATGAACTCTGAAAAGGTTGTAACTTGGCATGACATCATAATTTCACCCACATTACAACTTCTAAAGAGTTGAGAGGGTTACGGCAAAAGTTGTATGCACTTCGTGTACAAATTGGACAATCTCTTTCGAAGTATGAGGGTTTCGGACGAAAACTCATCTATTACAAAGGGATTTCATTTTTAATAACTTAATTTAACTCCATACTTTTTGTGTGTTCAATATGCACCATTGAAAGGCACATCACCAATTTTCAACCCTTTCTGACTTCATTTGATATTTTTCATGCATTTAATGATTTATTTTGAGCTAAATGACCCTAAAATTGAAAAGCAATACAAATGAACTCTGAAAAGGTTGTAACTTGGCATGACATCGTAATTTCACCCACATAGCTACTTATAAAGAGTTGAGAGGGTTACGGCCAAAACTTGATGCACTTCTTGTACAAATTGGACAATCTCTTTGGAAGTACGAGGCTTTCGGACGAAAACTCATCTATTACAATGGGATTACATTTTTATTAACATATTTTAAGTCCGTACTTTTTGTTCGTTCAATATGCACCATTCAAAGGCACATCATCAATTTTCAACCCTTTCTGACTTCATTTGATATTTTTCATGCATTTAATGATTTATTTTGAGCTAAATGACCCTAAAATTGAAAAGCAATACAAATGAACTCTGAAAAGGTTGTAACTTGGCATGACATCATAATTTCACCCACATAGCTACTTATAAAGAGTTGAGAGGGTTACGGCAAAAACTTGATGAACTTAGTGTACAAATTGCACAATCCCTTTAGAAGTACGAGGGTTTCAGACGAAAACTCATCTATTACAAAGGGATTACATTTTTAATAACATATTTTAACTCCATAGTTTTTGTGTGTTGAATATGCACCGTTCAAAGGCACATAATCAATTTTTAACCCTTTCTGACTTCATTTGATATTTTTCATGCATATAATGATTTATTTTGAGCTAAATGACCCTGAATTTGAAAAGCAATACAAATGAACTCTGAAAAGGCTGTAACTTGGCATGACATCATAGTTTCACCCACATTACAACTTCTAAATAGTTGAGACTATTATGGAAAAAAATGGATGCACTTCGTGTACAAATTGGACAATCTCTTTGGAAGTACGAGGGTTTCGCACGAAAACTCATCTATTACACTGGGATTACATTTTCAATAACATATTTTAACTCCGTACTTTTTGTGTGTTCAATATGCACCATTCAAAGGCACATCATCAATTTTCAACCCTTTCTGACTTCATTTGATATTTTTCATGCATTTAATGATTTATTTTGAGGTAAATGACCCTAAAATTGAAAAGCAATACAAATGAACTTTGAAAAGGTTGTAACTTGGCATGACATCATAATTTCACCCACATAGCTACTTATAAAGAGTTGAGAGGGTTACGGCAAAAACTTGATGAACTTAGTGTACAAATTGGACAATCCCTTTAGAAGTACGAGGGTTTCGGACGAAAACTCATCTATTACAAAGGGATTACATTCTTAATAACATATTTTAACTCCATACTTTTTGTGTGTTGAATATGCACCATTCAAAGGCACATCATCAATTTTCAACCTTTTCTGACTTCATTTGATATTTTTCATGCATTTAATGATTTATTTTGAGCTAAATGACCCTCAATTTGAAAAGCAATACAAATGAACTCTGAAAATGCTGTAACTTGGCATGACATCATAGTTTAACCCACATTACAACTTCTATTGAGTTGAGAGGGTTACGGCAAAAACTGTACGCACTTCGTGTACAAATTGGACAATCTCTTTCGAAGTATGAGGGTTTCGGACGAAAACTCATCTATTACAAAGGGATTTCATTTTTAATAACTTATTTTAACTCCATACTTTTTGTGTGTTCAATATGCACCATTCAAAGGCACATCACCAATTTTCAACCCTTTCTGACTTCATTTGATATTTTTCATGCATTTAATGATTTATTTTGAGCTAAATGACCCTGAATTTGAAAAGCAGTACAAATGAACTCTGAAATGGTTGTAACTTGGCATGGCATCATAATTTCGCCCACATAGCAACTTCTAAAGAGTTGATACTATTACGGCAAAAACTGGATGCACTTCGTGTACAAATTGGACAATCTCTTTGGAAGTACGAGGGTTTCGAATGAAAACTCATCTATTACACAGAGATTACTTTTTAATAACATATTTTAACTCCATACTTTTTGTGTGTTCAATATGCACCATTCAAAGGCATATCATCAATTTTCAACCCTTTCTGACTTCATTTGATATTTTTCATGCATATAATGATTTATTTTGAGCTAAATGACCCTGAATTTGAAAAGCAATACAAATGAACTCTGAAAAGGCTGTAACTTGGCATGACATCATAATTTCACCCACATTACAACTTCTAAATAGTTGAGACTATTATGGCAAAAACTGGATGCACTTCGTGTACAAATTGGACAATCTCTTTGGAAGTACGAGGGTTTCGCACGAAAACTCATCTATTACACTGGGATTACATTTTCAATAACATATTTTAACTCCGTACTTTTTGTGTGTTCAATATGCACCATTCAAAGGCACATCATCAATTTTCAACCCTTTCTGACTTCATTTGATATTTTTCATGCATTTAATCATTTATTTTGAGCTAAATGACCCTAAAATTGAAAAGCAATACAAATGAACTTTGAAAAGGTTGTAACTTGGCATGACATCATAATTTCACCCACATAGCTAATTATAAAGAGTTGAGAGGGTTACGGCAAAAACTTGATGAACTTAGTGTACAAATTGGACAATCCCTTTAGAAGTACGAGGGTTTCGGACGAAAACTCATCTATTACAAAGGGATTACATTCTTAATAACATATTTTAACTCCATACTTTTTGTGTGTTGAATATGCACCATTCAAAGGCACATCATCAATTTTCAACCTTTTCTGACTTCATTTGATATTTTTCATGCATTTAATGATTTATTTTGAGCTAAATGACCCTCAATTTGAAAAGCAATACAAATGAACTCTGAAAATGCTGTAACTTGGCATGACATCATAGTTTCACCCACATTACAACTTCTATTGAGTTGAGAGGGTTACGGCAAAAACTGTACGCACTTCGTGTACAAATTGGACAATCTCTTTCGAAGTATGAGGGTTTCGGATGAAAACTCATCTATTACAAAGGGATTTCATTTTTAATAACTTATTTTAACTCCATACTTTTTGTGAGTTCAATATGCACCATTCAAAGGCACATCACCAATTGTCAACCCTTTCTGACTTCATTTGATATTTTTCATGCATTTAATGATTTATTTTGAGCTAAATGACCCTGAATTTGAAAAGCAGTACAAATGAACTCTGAAATGGTTGTAACTTGGCATGGCATCATAATTTCGCCCACATAGCAACTTCTAAAGAGTTGAGACTATTACGGCAAAAACTGGATGCACTTCGTGTACAAATTGGACAATCTCTTTGGAAGTACGAGGGTTTCGAATGAAAACTCATCTATTACACAGAGATTACTTTTTAATAACATATTTTAACTCCATACTTTTTGTGTGTTCAATATGCACCATTCAAAGGCATATCATCAATTTTCAACCCTTTCTCACTTCATTTGATATTTTTCATGCATTTAATGATTTATTTTGAGCTAAATGACCCTGAATTTGAAAAGCAATACAAATGAACTCTGAAAAGTTTGTAACTTGGCATGACATAATAATTTCACCCACGTAACAACTTCTAAAGAGTTGAGAGGGTTACGGCAAAAATTGGGTGCACTTCGTGTACAAATTGGACAATCTCTTTCGAAGTTTGAGGGTTCCGGACGAAACTCATCTATTACAAAGGGATTTCATTTTTAATAACTTATTTTAACTCCATACTTTTTGTGTGTTCAATATGCACCATTAAAAGGCACATCACCAATTTTCAAGCCTTTCTGACTTCATTTGATATTTTTCATGCATCTAATGATTTATTTTGATCTAAATGACCCTGAATTTGAAAAGCAGTACAAATGAACTCTGAAAAGGTTGTAACTTGGCATGACATCATAATTTCACCCACATAGCAACTTCTAAAGAGTTGAGACTATTATAGCGAAAACTGGATGCACTTCGTGTACAAATTGGACAATCTCTTTGGAAGTACGAGGGTTTCGGACGAAAACTCATCTATTACATTGGGATTACATTTTTAATAACATATTTTAAGTCCATACTTTTTGTGTGTTCAATATGCACCATTCAAAGGCACATCATCAATTTTCAACCCTTTCTGACTTCATTTGATATTTTTCATGCATTTAATCATTTATTTTGAGCTAAATGACCCTAAAATTGAAAAGCAATACAAATGAACTTTGAAAAGGTTGTAACTTGGCATGACATCATAATTTCACCCACATAGCTAATTATAAAGAGTTGAGAGGGTTACGGCAAAAATTTGATGAACTTAGTGTACAAATTGGACAATCCCTTTAGAAGTACGAGGGTTTCGGACGAAAACTCATCTATTACAAAGGGATTACATTCTTAATAACATATTTTAACTCCATACTTTTTGTGTGTTGAATATGCACCATTCAAAGGCACATCATCAATTTTCAACCTTTTCTGACTTCATTTGATATTTTTCATGCATTTAATGATTTATTTTGAGCTAAATGACCCTCAATTTGAAAAGCAATACAAATGAACTCTGAAAATGCTGTAACTTGGCATGACATCATAGTTTCACCCACATTACAACTTCTATTGAGTTGAGAGGGTTACGGCAAAAACTGTACGCACTTCGTGTACAAATTGGACAATCTCTTTCGAAGTATGAGGGTTTCGGACGAAAACTCATCTATTACAAAGGGATTTCATTTTTAATAACTTATTTTAACTCCATACTTTTTGTGTGTTCAATATGCACCATTCAAAGGCACATCACCAATTGTCAACCCTTTCTGACTTCATTTGATATTTTTCATGCATTTAATGATTTATTTTGAGCTAAATGACCCTGAATTTGAAAAGCAGTACAAATGAACTCTGAAATGGTTGTAACTTGGCATGGCATCATAATTTCGCCCACATAGCAACTTCTAAAGAGTTGAGACTATTACGGCAAAAACTGGATGCACTTCGTGTACAAATTGGACAATCTCTTTGGAAGTACGAGGGTTTCGAATGAAAACTCATCTATTACACAGAGATTACTTTTTAATAACATATTTTAACTCCATACTTTTTGTGTGTTCAATATGCACCATTCAAAGGCATATCATCAATTTTCAACCCTTTCTCACTTCATTTGATATTTTTCATGCATTTAATGATTTATTTTGAGCTAAATGACCCTGAATTTGAAAAGCAATACAAATGAACTCTGAAAAGTTTGTAACTTGGCATGACATAATAATTTCACCCACGTAACAACTTCTAAAGAGTTGAGAGGGTTACGGCAAAAATTGGGTGCACTTCGTGTACAAATTGGACAATCTCTTTCGAAGTTTGAGGGTTCCGGACGAAACTCATCTATTACAAAGGGATTTCATTTTTAATAACTTATTTTAACTCCATACTTTTTGTGTGTTCAATATGCACCATTAAAAGGCACATCACCAATTTTCAAGCCTTTCTGACTTCATTTGATATTTTTCATGCATCTAATGATTTATTTTGATCTAAATGACCCTGAATTTGAAAAGCAGTACAAATGAACTCTGAAAAGGTTGTAACTTGGCATGACATCATAATTTCACCCACATAGCAACTTCTAAAGAGTTGAGACTATTATAGCGAAAACTGGATGCACTTCGTGTACAAATTGGACAATCTCTTTGGAAGTACGAGGGTTTCGGACGAAAACTCATCTATTACATTGGGATTACATTTTTAATAACATATTTTAAGTCCATACTTTTTGTGTGTTCAATATGCACCATTCAAAGGCACATCATCAATTTTCAACCCTTTCTGACTTCATTTGATATTTTTCATGCATTTAATCATTTATTTTGAGCTAAATGACCCTAAAATTGAAAAGCAATACAAATGAAGTTTGAAAAGGTTGTAACTTGGCATGACATCATAATTTCACCCACATAGCTAATTATAAAGAGTTGAGAGGGTTACGGCAAAAACTTTATGAACTTAGTGTACAAATTGGACAATCCCTTTAGAAGTACGAGGGTTTCGCACGAAAACTCATCTATTACAAAGGGATTACATTCTTAATAACATATTTTAACTCCATACTTTTTGTGTGTTGAATATGCACCATTCAAAGGCACATCATCAATTTTCAACCTTTTCTGACTTCATTTGATATTTTTCATGCATTTAATGATTTATTTTGAGCTAAATGACCCTCAATTTGAAAAGCAATACAAATGAACTCTGAAAATGCTGTAACTTGGCATGACATCATAGTTTCACCCACATTACAACTTCTATTGAGTTGAGAGGGTTACGGCAAAAACTGTACGCACTTCGTGTACAAATTGGACAATCTCTTTCGAAGTATGAGGGTTTCGGACGAAAACTCATCTATTACAAAGGGATTTCATTTTTAATAACTTATTTTAACTCCATACTTTTTGTGTGTTCAATATGCACCATTCAAAGGCACATCACCAATTGTCAACCCTTTCTGACTTCATTTGATATTTTTCATGCATTTAATGATTTATTTTGAGCTAAATGACCCTGAATTTGAAAAGCAGTACAAATGAACTCTGAAATGGTTGTAACTTGGCATGGCATCATAATTTCGCCCACATAGCAACTTCTAAAGAGTTGAGACTATTACGGCAAAAACTGGATGCACTTCGTGCACAAATTGGACAATCTCTTTGGAAGTACGAGGGTTTCGAATGAAAACTCATCTATTACACAGAGATTACTTTTTAATAACATATTTTAACTCCATACTTTTTGTGTGTTCAATATGCACCATTCAAAGGCATATCATCAATTTTCAACCCTTTCTCACTTCATTTGATATTTTTCATGCATTTAATGATTTATTTTGAGCTAAATGACCCTGAATTTGAAAAGCAATACAAATGAACTCTGAAAAGTTTGTAACTTGGCATGACATAATAATTTCACCCACGTAACAACTTCTAAAGAGTTGAGAGGGTTACGGCAAAAATTGGGTGCACTTCGTGTACAAATTGGACAATCTCTTTCGAAGTTTGAGGGTTCCGGACGAAACTCATCTATTACAAAGGGATTTCATTTTTAATAACTTATTTTAACTCCATACTTTTTGTGTGTTCAATATGCACCATTAAAAGGCACATCACCAATTTTCAAGCCTTTCTGACTTCATTTGATATTTTTCATGCATCTAATGATTTATTTTGATCTAAATGACCCTGAATTTGAAAAGCAGTACAAATGAACTCTGAAAAGGTTGTAACTTGGCATGACATCATAATTTCACCCACATAGCAACTTCTAAAGAGTTGAGACTATTATAGCGAAAACTGGATGCACTTCGTGTACAAATTGGACAATCTCTTTGGAAGTACGAGGGTTTCGGACGAAAACTCATCTATTACATTGGGATTACATTTTTAATAACATATTTTAAGTCCATACTTTTTGTGTGTTCAATATGCACCATTCAAAGGCACATCATCAATTTTCAACCCTTTCTGACTTCATTTGATATTTTTCATGCATTTAATGATTTATTTTGAGCTAAATGACCCTGAATTTGAAAAGCAGTACAAATGAACTGTGAAAAGGTTGTAACTTGGCATGACATCATAATTTCAACCACATAGCAACTTCTAAAGAGTTGAAACTCTTACGGGAAAAACTGGATGCACTTCTTGTACAAATTGAAGAATCTCTTTGGAAGTACAAGGGTTTCGGACGAAAACTCATGTATTACAAATGGATTACATTTTTAATAACATATTTTAAGTCCGTACTTTTTGTGTGTTGCATATGCACCATTCACAGGCACATCATCAATTTTCAACCCTTTCTGACTTCATTTGATATTTTTCATGCATTTAATGATTTATTTTGAGCTAAATGACCCTGAATTTGAAAAGCAGTACAAATGAACTCTGAAAAGGTTGTAACTTGGCATGACATCATAATTTCACCCACATTACAACTTCTAAAGAGTTGAGAGGGTTACGGCAAAAGTTGTATGCACTTCGTGTACAAATTGGACAATCTCTTTCGAAGTATGAGGGTTCCGGACGAAAACTCATCTATTACAAAGGGATTTCATTTTTAATAACTTAATTTAACTCCATAGTTTTTGTGTGTTCAATATGCACCATTGAAAGGCACATCACCAATTTTCAACCCTTTCTGACTTCATTTGATATTTTTCATGCATTTAATGATTTATTTTGAGCTAAATGACCCTAAAATTGAAAAGCAATACAAATGAACTCTGAAAAGGTTGTAACTTGGCATGACATCATAATTTCACCCACATAGCTACTTATAAAGAGTTGAGAGGGTTACGGCCAAAACTTGATGCACTTCTTGTACAAATTGGACAATCTCTTTGGAAGTACGAGGCTTTCGGACGAAAACTCATCTATTACAATGGGATTACATTTTTAATAACATATTTTAAGTCCGTACTTTTTGTTCGTTCAATATGCACCATTCAAAGGCACATCATCAATTTTGAACCCTTTCTGACTTCATTTGATATTTTTCATGCATTTAATGATTTATTTTGAGCTAAATGACCCTAAAATTGAAAAGCAATACAAATGAACTCTGAAAAGGTTGTAACTTGGCATGACATCATAATTTCACCCACATAGCTACTTATAAAGAGTTGAGAGGGTTACGGCAAAAACTTGATGAACTTAGTGTACAAATTGGACAATCCCTTTAGAAGTACGAGGGTTTCAGACGAAAACTCATCTATTACAAAGGGATTACATTTTTAATAACATATTTTAACTCCATAGTTTTTGTGTGTTGAATATGCACCATTCAAAGGCACATAATCAATTTTTAACCCTTTCTGACTTCATTTGATATTTTTCATGCATATAATGATTTATTTTGAGCTAAATGACCCTGAATTTGAAAAGCAATACAAATGAACTCTGAAAAGGCTGTCACTTGGCATGACATCATAATTTCACCCACATTACAACTTCTAAAGAGTTGAGACTATTACGGCAAAAACTGGATGCACTTCTTGTACAAATTGGACAATCTCTTTGGAAGTACGAGGCTTTCGGACGAAAACTCATCTATTACAATGGGATTACATTTTTAATAACATATTTTATGTCCGTACTTTTTGTTCGTTCAATATGCACCATTCAAGGGCACATCATCAATTTTCAACCCTTTCTGACTTCATTTGATATTTTTCATGCATTTAATGATTTATTTTGAGCTAAATGACCCTAAAATTGAAAAGCAATACAAATGAACTCTAAAAAGGTTGTAACTTGGCATGACATCATAATTTCACCCACATAGCTACTTATAAAGAGTTGAGAGGGTTACGGCCAAAACTTGATGCACTTCTTGTACAAATTGGACAATCTCTTTGGAAGTACGACACTTTCGGAAGAAAATCATCTATTACAATGGGATTACATTTTTAATAACATATTTTAAGTCCGTACTTTTTGTTCATTCAATATGCACCATTCAAAGGCACATCATCAATTTTCAACCCTTTCTGACTTCATTTGATATTTTTCATGCATTTAATGATTTATTTTGAGCTAAATGACCTTAAAATTGAAAAGCAATACAAATGAACTCTGAAAAGGTTGTAACTTGGCATGACATCATAATTTCACCCACATAGCTACTTATAAGGAGTTGAGAGGGTTACGGCAAAAACTTGATGAACTTAGTGTACAAATTGGACAATCCCTTTAGAAGTACGAGGGTTTTAGACGAAAACTCATCCATTACAAAGGGATTACATTTTTAATAACATATTTTAACTCCATACTTTTTGTGTGTTGAATATGCACCATTCAAAGGCACATAACAAATTTTTAACCCTTTCTGACTTCATTTGATATTTTTTATGCATTTGATGATTTATTTTGAGCTAAATGACCCTGAATTTGAAAAGCAATACAAATGAACTCTGAAAAGGCTGTAACTTGGCATGACATCATAATTTCACCCACATTACAACTTCTAAAGAGTTGAGAGGGTTACGGCAAAAACTGTGTGCACTTCGTGTACAAATTGGACAATCTCTTTCGAAGTATAAGGGTTCCGGACGAAAACTCATCTATTACAAAGGGATTTCATTTTTAATAACTTATTTTAACTCCATACTTTTTGTGTGTTCAATATGCACCATTCAAAGGCACATCACCAATTTTCAACCCTTTCTGACTTCATTTGATATTTTTCATGCATTTAATGATTTATTTCGAGCTAAATGACCCTGAATTTGAAAAGCAGTACAAATGAACTCTGAAAAGGTTGAAACTTGGCATGACATCATAATTTCACCCACATAACAACTTCTAAAGAGTTGAGACTATTACGGCAAAAACTGGATGCACTTCTTGTACAACTTGGACAATCTCTTTGGAAGTACGAGGCTTTCGCACGAAAACTCATCTATTACAATGGGATTACATTTTTAATAACATATTTTAAGTCCATACTTTTTGTTCGTTCAATATGCACCATTCAAAGGCACATCATCAATTTTCAACCCTTTCTGACTTCATTTGATATTTTTCATGCATTTAATGATTTATTTTGAGCTGAATGACCCTAAAATTGAAAAGCAATACAAATGAACTCTGAAAACGTTGTAACTTGGCATGACATCATAATTTCACCCACATAGCTACTTCTAAAGAGTTGAGAGGGTTACGGCCAAAACTTGATGCACTTCTTGTACAAATTGGACAATCTCTTTGGAAGTACGAGACTTTCGGAAGAAAACTCATCTATTACAATGGAATTACATTTTTAATAACATATTTTAAGTCCGTACGTTTTGTTCGTTCAATATGCACCATTCAAAGGCACATCATCAATTTTCAACCCTTTCTGACTTCATTTGATATTTTTTATGCATTTAATGATTTATTTTGAGCTAAATGACCCTAAAATTGAAAAGCAATACAAATGAACTCTGAAAAGGTTGTAACTTGGCATGACATCATAATTTCACCCACATAGCTACTTATAAGGAGTTGAGAGGGTTACGGCAAAAACTTGATGAACTTAGTGTACAAATTGGACAATCCCTTTAGAAGTACGAGGGTTTCAGACGAAAACTCATCCATTACAAAGGGATTACATTTTTAATAACATATTTTAACTCCATACTTTTTGTGTGTTGAATATGCACGATTCAAAGGCACATAATAAATTTTTAACCCTTTCTGACTTCATTTGATATTTTTCATGCATTTGATGATTTATTTTGAGCTAAATGACCCTGAATTTGAAAAGCAATACAAATGAACTCTGAAAAGGCTGTAACTTGGCATGACATCATAATTTCACCCACATTACAACTTCTAAAGAGTTGAGAGGGTTACGGCAAAAACTGTGTGCACTTCGTGTACAAATTGGACAATCTCTTTCGAAGTATGAGGGTTCCGGACGAAAACTCATCTATTACAAAGGGATTTCATTTTTAATAACTTATTTTAACTCCATACTTTTTGTGTGTTCAATATGCACCATTCAAAGGCACATCACCAATTTTCAACCCTTTCTGACTTCATTTGATATTTTTCATGCATTTAATGATTTATTTCGAGCTAAATGACCCTGAATTTGAAAAGCAGTACAAATGAACTCTGAAAAGGTTGAAACTTGGCATGACATCATAATTTCACCCACATAACAACTTCTAAAGAGTTGAGACTATTACGGTAAAAACTGGATGCACTTCTTGTACAACTTGGACAATCTCTTTGGAAGTACGAGGCTTTCGCACGAAAACTCATCTATTACAATGGGATTACATTTTTAATAACATATTTTAAGTCCATACTTTTTGTTCGTTCAATATGCACCATTCAAAGGCACATCATCAATTTTCAACCCTTTCTGACTTCATTTGATATTTTTCATGCATTTAATGATTTATTTTGAGCTGAATGACCCTAAAATTGAAAAGCAATACAAATGAACTCTGAAAACGTTGTAACTTGGCATGACATCATAATTTCACCCACATAGCTACTTATAAAGAGTTGAGAGGGTTACGGCCAAAACTTGATGCACTTCTTGTACAAATTGGACAATCTCTTTGGAAGTACGAGACTTTCGGAAGAAAACTCATCTATTACAATGGAATTACATTTTTAATAACATATTTTAAGTCCGTACGTTTTGTTCGTTCAATATGCACCATTCAAAGGCACATCATCAATTTTCAACCCTTTCTGACTTCATTTGATATTTTTTATGCATTTAATGATTTATTTTGAGCTAAATGACCCTAAAATTGAAAAGCAATACAAATGAACTCTGAAAAGGTTGTAACTTGGCATGACATCATAATTTCACCCACATAGCTACTTATAAGGAGTTGAGAGGGTTACGGCAAAAACTTGATGAACTTAGTGTACAAATTGGACAATCCCTTTAGAAGTACGAGGGTTTCAGACGAAAACTCATCCATTACAAAGGGATTACATTTTTAATAACATATTGTAACTCCATACTTTTTGTGTGTTGAATATGCACGATTCAAAGGCACATAATAAATTTTTAACCCTTTCTGACTTCATTTGATATTTTTCATGCATTTGATGATTTATTTTGAGCTAAATGACCCTGAATTTGAAAAGCAATACAAATGAACTCTGAAAAGGCTGTAACTTGGCATGACATCATAATTTCACCCACATTACAACTTCTAAAGAGTTGAGAGGGTTACGGCAAAAACTGTGTGCACTTCGTGTACAAATTGGACAATCTCTTTCGAAGTATGAGGGTTCCGGACGAAAACTCATCTATTACAAAGGGATTTCATTTTTAATAACTTATTTTAACTCCATACTTTTTGTGTGTTCAATATGCACCATTCAAAGGCACATCACCAATTTTCAACCCTTTCTGACTTCATTTGATATTTTTCATGCATTTAATGATTTATTTCGAGCTAAATGACCCTGAATTTGAAAAGCAGTACAAATGAACTCTGAAAAGGTTGAAACTTGGCATGACATCATAATTTCACCCACATAGCAACTTCTAAAGAGTTGAGACTATTACGGCAAAAACTGGATGCACTTCTTGTACAACTTGGACAATCTCTTTGGAAGTACGAGGCTTTCGGACGAAAACTCGTCTATTACAATGGGATTACATTTTTAATAACATATTTTAAGTCCGTACTTTTTGTTCGTTCAATATGCACCATTCAAAGGCACATCATCAATTTTCAACCCTTTCTGACTTCATTTGATATTTTTCACGCATTTAATGATTTATTTTGAGCTAAATGACCCTAAAATTGAAAAGCAATACAAATGAACTCTGAAAACGTTGTAACTTGGCATGACATCATAATTTCACCCACATAGCTACTTATAAAGAGTTGAGAGGGTTACGGAAAAACTTGATGCACTTCTTGTACAAATTGGACAATCTCTTTGGAAGTACGAGGCTTTCGGACGAAAACTCATTTATTACAAAGGGATTACATTTTTAATAACATATTTTAAGTCCGTACTTTTTGTTCGTTCAATATGCACCATTCAAAGGCACATCATCAATTTTCAACCCTTTCTGACTTCATTTGATATTTTTCATGCATTTAATGATTTATTTTGAGCTAAATGACCCTAAAATTGAAAAGCAATACAAATGAACTCTGAAAAGGTTGTAACTTGGCATGACATCATAATTTCACCCACATAGCTACTTATAAAGAGTTGAGAGGGTTACGGCAAAAACTTGATGAACTTAGTGTACAAATTGGACAATCCCGTTAGAAGTTCGAGGGTTTCAGACGAAAACTCATCTATTACAAAGGGATTACATTTTTAATAACATATTTTAACTCCATAGTTTTTGTGTGTTGAATATGCACCATTCAAAGGCACATAATCAATTTTTAACCCTTTCTCACTTCATTTGATATTTTTCATGCATATAATGATTTATTTTGAGCTAAATGACCCTGAATTTGAAAAGCAATACAAATGAACTCTGAAAAGGCTGTAACTTGGCATGACATCATAATTTCACCCACATTACAACTTCTAAAGAGTTGAGACTATTACGGCAAAAACTGGATGCACTTCTTGTACAAATTGGACAATCTGTTTGGAAGTACGAGGCTTTCGGACGAAAACTCATCTATTACAATGGGATTACATTTTTAATAACATATTTTTAGTCCGTACTTTTTGTTCGTTCAATATGCACCATTCAAAGGCACATCATCAATTTTCAACCCTTTCTGACTTCATTTGATATTTTTCATGCATTTAATGATTTATTTTGAGCTAAATGACCCTAAAATTGAAAAGCAATACAAATGAACTCTGAAAACGTTGTAACTTGGCATGACATCATAATTTCACCCACATAGCTACTTATAAAGAGTTGAGAGGGTTACGGCCAAAACTTGATGCACTTCTTGTACAAATTGGACAATCTCTTTGGAAGTACGAGACTTTCGGAAGAAAACTCATCTATTACAATGGGATTACATTTTTAATAACATATTTTAAGTCCGTACTTTTTGTTCGTCCAATATGCACCATTCAAAGGCACATCATCAATTTTCAACCCTTTCTGACTTCATTTGATATTTTTCATGCATTTAATGATTTATTTTGAGCTAAATGACCCTAAAATTGAAAAGCAATACAAATGAACTCTGAAAAGGTTGTAACTTGGCATGACATCATAATTTCACCCACATAGCTACTTATAAGGAGTTGAGAGGGTTACGGCAAAAACTTGATGAACTTAGTGTACAAATTGGACAATCCCTTTAGAAGTACGAGGGTTTTAGACGAAAACTCATCCATTACAAAGGGATTACATTTTTAATAACATATTTTAACTCCATACTTTTTGTGTGTTGAATATGCACCATTCAAAGGCACATAATAAATTTTTAACCCTTTCTGACATCATTTGATATTTTTCATGCATTTGATGATTTATTTTGAGCTAAATGACCCTGAATTTGAAAAGCAATACAAATGAACTCTGAAAAGGCTGTAACTTGGCATGACATCATAATTTCACCCACATTACAACCTGTAAAGAGTTAAGAGGGTTACGGCAAAAACTGTGTGCACTTCGTGTACAAATTGGACAATCTCTTTCGAAGTATGAGGGTTCCGGACGAAAACTCATCTATTACAAAGGGATTACATTTTTAATAACATATTTTAACTCCATAGTTTTTGTGTGTTGAATATGCACCATTCAAAGGCACATAATCAATTTTCAACCCTTTCTGACTTCATTTGATATTTTTCATGCATTTAATGATTTATTTTGAGCTAAATGACCCTGAATTTGAAAAGCAGTACAAATGAACCCTGAAAAGGTTGAAACTTGGCATGACATCATAATTTCACCCACATAGCAACTTCTAAAGAGTTGAGACTATTACGGCAAAAACTGGATGCACTTCTTGTACAACTTGGACAATCTCTTTGGAAGTACGAGGCTTTCGGACGAAAACTCATCTATTACAATGGGATTACATTTTTAATAACATATTGTAAGTCCGTACTTTTTGTTCGTTCAATATGCACCATTCAAAGGCACATCATCAATTTTCAACCCTTTCTGACTTCATTTGATATTTTTCATGCATTTAATGATTTATTTTGAGCTAAATGACCCTAAAATTGAAAAGCAATACAAATGAACTCTGAAAAGGTTGTAACTTGGCATGACATCATAATTTCACCCACATAGCTACTTATAAAGAGTTGAGAGGGTTACGGCCAAAACTTGATGCACTTCTTGTACAAATTGGACAATCTCTTTGGAAGTACGAGACTTTCGGAAGAAAACTCATCTATTACAATGGAATTACATTTTTAATAACATATTTTAAGTCCGTACTTTTTGTTCGTTCAATATGCACCATTCAAAGGCACATCATCAATTTTCAACCCTTTCTGACTTCATTTGATATTTTTTATGCATTTAATGATTTATTTTGAGCTAAATGACCCTAAAATTGAAAAGCAATACAAATGAACTCTGAAAATGTTGTAACTTGGCATGACATCATAATTTCACCCACATAGCTACTTATAAGGAGTTGAGAGGGTTACGGCAAAAACTTGATGAACTTAGTGTACAAATCGGACAATCCCTTTAGAAGTACGAGGGTTTCAGACGAAAACTCATCCATTACAAAGGGATTACATTTTTAATAACATATTTTAACTCCATACTTTTTGTGTGTTGAATATGCACGATTCAAAGGCACATAATAAATTTTTAACCCTTTCTGACTTCATTTGATATTTTTCATGCATTTGATGATTTATTTTGAGCTAAATGACCCTGAATTTGAAAAGCAATACAAATGAACTCTGAAAAGGCTATAACTTGGCATGACATCATAATTTCACCCACATTACAACTTCTAAAGAGTTGAGAGGGTTACGGCAAAAACTGTGTGCACTTCGTGTACAAATTGGACAATCTCTTTCGAAGTATGAGGGTTCCGGACGAAAACTTATCTATTACAAAGGGATTTCATTTTTAATAACTTATTTTAACTCCATACTTTTTGTGTGTTCAATATGCACCATTCAAAGGCACATCACCAATTTTCAACCCTTTCTGACTTCATTTGATATTTTTCATGCATTTAATGATTTATTTCGAGCTAAATGACCCTGAATTTGAAAAGCAGTACAAATGAACTCTGAAAAGGTTGAAACTTGGCATGACAACATAATTTCACCCACATAGAAACTTCTAAAGAGTTGAGACTATTACGGCAAAAACTGGATGCACTTCTTGTACAACTTGGACAATCTCTTTGGAAGTACGAGGCTTCCAGACGAAAACTCATCTATTACAATGGGATTACATTTTTAATAACATATTTTAAGTCCGTACTTTTTGTTCGTTCAATATGCACCATTCAAAGGCACATCATCAATTTTCAACCCTTTCTGACTTCATTTGATATTTTTCATGCATTTAATGATTTATTTTGAGCTAAATGACCCTAAAATTGAAAAGCAATACAAATGAACTCTGAAAAGGTTGTAACTTGGCATGACATCATAATTTCACCCACATAGCTACTTATAAGGAGTTGAGAGGGTTACGGCAAAAACTTGATGAACTTAGTGTACAAATTGGACAATCCCTTTAGAAGTACGAGGGTTTCAGACGAAAACTCATCCATTACAAAGGGATTACATTTTTAATAACATATTTTAAGTCCGTACCTTTTGTTCGTTCAATATGCACCATTCAAAGGCACATCATCAATTTTCAACCCTTTCTGACTTCATTTGATATTTTTCATGCATTCGATGATTTATTTTGAGCTAAATGACCCTGAATTTGAAAAGCAATACAAATGAACTCTGAAAAGGCTGTAACTTGGCATGACATCATAATTTCACCCACATTACAACTTCTAAAGAGTTGAGAGCGTTACGGCAAAAACTGTGTGCACTTCGTGTACAAATTGGACAATCTCTTTCGAAGTATCAGGGTTCCGGACGAAAACTCATCTATTACAAAGGGATTTCATTTTTAATAACTTATTTTAACTCCATACTTTTTGTGTGTTCAATATGCACCATTCAAAGGCACATCACCAATTTTCAACCCTTTCTGACTTCATTTGATATTTTTCATGCATTTAATGATTTATTTCGAGCTAAATGACCCTGAATTTGAAAAGCAGTACAAATGAACTCTGAAAAGGTTGAAACTTGGCATGACATCATAATTTCACCCACATAGCAACTTCTAAAGAGTTGAGACTATTACGGCAAAAACTGGATGCACTTCTTGTACAACTTGGACAATCTCTTTGGAAGTACGAGGCTTTCGGACGAAAACTCATCTATTACAATTGATTACATTTTTAATAACATATTTTAAGTCCGTACTTTTTGTTCGTTCAATATGCACCATTCAAAGGCACATCATCAATTTTCAACCCTTTCTGACTTCATTTGATATTTTTCATGCATTTAATGATTTATTTTGAGCTAAATGACCCTAAAATTGAAAAGCAATACAAATGAACTCTGAAAACGTTGTAACTTGGCATGACATCATAATTTCACCCACATAGCTACTTATAAAGAGTTGAGAGGGTTACGGAAAAACTTGATGCACTTCTTGTACAAATTGGACAATCTCTTTGGAAGTACGAGGCTTTCGGACGAAAACTCATCTATTACAAAGGGATTACATTTTTAATAACATATTTTAAGTCCGTACTTTTTGTTCGTCCAATATGCACCATTCAAAGGCACATCATCAATTTTCAACCCTTTCTGACTTCATTTGATATTTTTCATGCATTTAATGATTTATTTTGAGCTAAATGACCCTAAAATTGAAAAGCAATACAAATGAACTCTGAAAAGGTTGTAACTTGGCATGACATCATAATTTCACCCACATAGCTACTTATAAAGAGTTGAGAGGGTTACGGCAAAAACTTCGTGAACTTAGTGTACAAATTCGACAATCCCTTTAGAAGTACGAGGGTTTTAGACGAAAACTCATCCATTACAAAGGGATTACATTTTTAATAACATATTTTAACTCCATACTTTTTGTGTGTTGAATATGCACCATTCGAAGGCACATAATAAATTTTTAACCCTTTCTCACTTCATTTGATATTTTTCATGCATTTGATGATTTATTTTGAGCTAAATGACCCTGAATTTGAAAAGCAATACAAATGAACTCTGAAAAGGCTGTAACTTGGCATGACATCATAATTTCACCCACATTACAACTTCTAAAGAGTTGAGAGGGTTACGGCAAAAACTGTGTGCACTTCGTGTACAAATTGGACAATCTCTTTCGAAGTATGAGGGTTCCGGACGAAAACTCATCTATTACAAAGGGATTTCATTTTTAATAACTTATTTTAACTCCATACTTTTTGTGTGTTCAATATGCACCATTCAAAGGCACATCACCAATTTTCAATCCTTTCTGACTTCATTTGATATTTTTCATGCATTTAATGATTTATTTCGAGCTAAATGACCCTGAATTTGAAAAGCAGTACAAATGAACTCTTAAAAGGTTGAAACTTGGCATGACATCATAATTTCACCCACATAGCAACTTCTAAAGAGTTGAGACTATTACGGCAAAAACTGGATGCACTTCTTGTACGACTTGGACAATCTCTTTGGAAGTACGAGGCTTTCGGACGAAAACTCATCTATTACAATGGGATTACATTTTTAATAACATATTTTAAGTCCGTACTTTTTGTTCGTTCAATATGCACCATTCAAAGGCACATCATCAATTTTCAACCCTTTCTGACTTCATTTGATATTTTTCATGCATTTAATGATTTATTTTGAGCTAAATGACCCTAAAATTGAAAAGCAATACAAATGAACTCTGAAAACGTTGTAACTTGGCATGACATCATAATTTCACCCACATAGCTACTTATAAAGAGTTGAGAGGGTTACGGCCAAAACTTGATGCACTTCTTGTACAAATTGGACAATCTCTTTGGAAGTACGAGACTTTCGGAAGAAAACTCATCTATTACAATGGAATTACATTTTTAATAACATATTTTAAGTCCGTACTTTTTGTTCGTTCAATATGCACCATTCAAAGGCACATCATCAATTTTCAACCCTTTCTGACTTCATTTGATATTTTTTATGCATTTAATGATTTATTTTGAGCTAAATTACCCTAAAATTGAAAAGCAATACAAATGAACTCTGAAAAGGTTGTAACTTGGCATGACATCATAATTTCACCCACATAGATACTTATAAGGAGTTGAGAGGGTTACGGCAAAAACTTGATGAACTTAGTGTACAAATTGGACAATCCCTTTAGAAGTACGAGGGTTTCAGACGAAAACTCATCCATTACAAAGGGATTACATTTTTAATAACATATTTTAACTCCATACTTTTTGTGTGTTGAATATGCACCATTCAAAGGCACATAATAAATTTTTAACCCTTTCTGACTTCATTTGATATTTTTCATGCATTTGATGATTTATTTTGAGCTAAATGACCCTGAATTTGAAAAGCAATACAAATGAACTCTGAAAAGGCTGTAACTTGGCATGACATCATAATTTCACCCACATTACAACTTCTAAAGAGTTGAGAGCGTTACGGCATAAACTGTGTGCACTTCGTGTACAAATTGGACAATCTCTTTCGAAGTATGAGGGTTCCGGACGAAAACTCATCTATTACAAAGGGATTTCATTTTTAATAACTTATTTTAACTCCATACTTTTTGTGTGTTCAATATGCACCATTCAAAGGCACATCACCAATTTTCAACCCTTTCTGACTTCATTTGATATTTTTCATGCATTTAATGATTTATTTCGAGCTAAATGACACTGAATTTGAAAAGCAGTACAAATGAACTCTGAAAAGGTTGAAACTTGGCATGACATCATAATTTCACCCACATAGCAACTTCTAAAGAGTTGAGACTATTACGGCAAAAACTGGATGCACTTCTTGTACAACTTGGACAATCTCTTTGGAAGTACGAGGCTTTCGGACGAAAACTCATCTATTACAATTGATTACATTTTTAATAACATATTTTAAGTCCGTACTTTTTGTTCGTTCAATATGCACCATTCAAAGGCACATCATCAATTTTCAACCCTTTCTGACTTCATTTGATATTTTTCATGCATTTAATGATTTATTTTGAGCTAAATGACCCTAAAATTGAAAAGCAATACAAATGAACTCTGAAAACGTTTTAACTTGGCATGACATCATAATTTCACCCACATAGCTACTTATAAAGAGTTGAGAGGGTTACGGAAAAACTTGATGCACTTCTTGTACAAATTGGACAATCTCTTTGGAAGTACGAGGCTTCCGGACGAAAACTCATCTATTACAAAGGGATTACATTTTTAATAACATATTTTAAGTCCGTACTTTTTGTTCGTTCAATATGCACCATTCAAAGGCACATCATCAATTTTCAACCCTTTCTGACTTCATTTGATATTTTTCATGCATTTAATGATTTATTTTGAGCTAAATGACCCTAAAATTGAAAAGCAATACAAATGAACTCTGAAAAGGTTGTAACTTGGCATGACATCATAATTTCACCCACATAGCTACTTATAAAGAGTTGAGAGGGTTACGGCAAAAACTTCGTGAACTTAGTGTACAAATTGGACAATCCCTTTAGAAGTACGATGGTTTCAGACGAAAACTCATCTATTACAAAGGGATTACATTTTTAATAACATATTTTAACTCCATAGTTTTTGTGTGTTGAATATGCACCATTCAAAGGCACATAATCAATTTTTAACCCTTTCTGACTTCATTTGATATTTTTCATGCATTTAATGATTTCTTTTGAGCTAAATGACCCTGAATTTGAAAAGCAATACAAATGAACTCTGAAAAGGCTGTAACTTGGCATGACATCATAATTTCACCCACATTACAACTTCTAAAGAGTTGAGAGGGTTACGGCAAAAGTTGTATGCACTTCGTGTACAAATTGGACAATCCCTTTCGAAGTATGAGGGTTTCGGACGAAAACTCATCTATTACAAAGGGATTTCATTTTTAATAACTTAATTTAACTCCATACTTTTTGTGTGTTCAATATGCACCATTGAAAGGCACATCACCAATTTTCAACCCTTTCTGACTTCATTTGATATTTTTCATGCATTTAATGATTTATTTTGAGCTAAATGACCCTAAAATTGAAAAGCAATACAAATGAACTCTGAAAAGGTTGTAACTTGGCATGACATCATAATTTCACCCACATAGCTACTTATAAAGAGTTGAGAGGGTTACGGCCAAAACTTGATGCACTTCTTGTACAAATTGGACAATCTCTTTGGAAGTACGAGGCTTTCGGACGAAAACTCACCTATTACAATGGGATTATATTTTTAATAACATATTTTAAGTCCGTACTTTTTGTTCGTTCAATATGCACCATTCAAAGGCACATCATCAATTTTCAACCCTTTCTGACTTCATTTGATATTTTTCATGCATTTAATGATTTATTTTGAGCTAAATGACCCTAAAATTGAAAAGCAATACAAATGAACTCTGAAAAGGTTGTAACTTGGCATGACATCATAATTTCACCCACATAGCTACTTATAAAGAGTTGAGATGGTTACGGCAAAAACTTGATGAACTTAGTGTACAAATTGGACAATCCCTTTAGAAGTACGAGGGTTTCAGACGAAAACTCATCCATTACAAAGGGATTACATTTTTAATAACATATTTTAACTCCATACTTTTTGTGTGTTGAATATGCACCATTCAAAGGCACATAATAAATTTTTAACCCTTTCTGAATTCATTTGATATTTTTCATGCATTTAATGATTTATTTTGAGCTAAATGACACTGAATTTGAAAAGTAGTACAAATGAACTCTGAAAAGGTTGTAACTTGGCATAACATCATAATTTCGCCCACATAGCAACTTCTAAAGAGTTGAGACTATTACGGCAAAAACTGGATGCACTTCGTGTACAAATTGGACAATCTCTTCGGAAGTACGAGGGTTTCGAATGAAAACTCATCTATTACACAGAGATTACATTTTTAATAACATATTTTAACTCCATACTTTTTGTGTGTTCAATATGCACCATTCAAAGGCATATCATCAATTTTCAACCCTTTCTCACTTCATTTGATATTTTTCATGCATTTAATGATTTATTTTGAGCTAAATGACCCTGAATTTGAAAAGCAATACAAATGAACTCTGAAAAGGTTGTAACTTGGCATGACATCATAATTTCACCCACGTAACAACTTCTAAAGAGTTGAGAGGGTTATGGCAAAAACTGGATGCGCTTCGTGTACAAATTGGACAATCTCTTTCGAAGTTTGAGGGTTTCACACGAAAACTCATCTATTACAAAGGGATTTCATTTTTAATAACTTATTTTAACTCCATACTTTTTGTGTCTTCAATATGGACCATTGAAAGGCACATCACCAATTTTCAACCCTTTCTGACTTCATTTGATATTTCTCATGCATTTAATGATTTATTTTGAGCTAAATGACCCTGAATTTGAAAAGCAGTACAAATGAACTCTGAAAAGGTTGTAACTTGGCATGACATCATAATTTCACCCACATAGCAACTTCTAACGAGTTAAGACTCTTACGGCAAAAACTGGATGCACTTCGTGTACAAATTGAACAATCTCTTTGGAAGTTAGAGGGTTTCGGACGAAAACTCATCTATTACATTGGGATTACATTTTTAATAACATATTTTAAGTCCGTACTTTTTGTGTGTTCAATATGCACCATTCAGAGGCACATCATCAATTTTCAACCCTTTCTGACTTCATTTGATATTTTTCATGCATTTAATGATTTATTTCGAGCTAACTGACCCTAAAATTGAAAAGCAATACAAATGAACTCTGAAAAGGTTGTAACTTGGCATGACATCATAATTTCACCCACATAGCTACTTATAAAGAGTTGAGAGGGTTACGGAAAAACTTGATGCACTTCTTGTACAAATTGGACAATCTCTTTGGAAGTACGAGGCTTTCGGACGAAAACTCATCTATTACAAAGGGATTACATTTTTAATAACATATTTTAAGTCCGTACTTTTTGTTCGTTCAATATGCACCATTCAAAGGCACATAATCAATTTTCAACCCTTTCTGACTTCATTTGATATTTTTCATGCATTTAATGATTTATTTTGAGCTAAATGACCCTAAAATTGAAAAGCAATACATATGAACTCTGAAAAGGTTGTAACTTGGCATGACATCATAATTTCACCCACATAGCTACTTATAAAGAGTTGAGAGGGTTACGGCAAAAACTTCGTGAACTTAGTGTACAAATTCGACAATCCCTTTAGAAGTACGAGGGTTTTAGACGAAAACTCATCCATTACAAAGGGATTACATTTTTAATAACATATTTTAACTCCATACTTTTTGTGTGTTGAATATGCACCATTCGAAGGCACATAATAAATTTTTAACCCTTTCTCACTTCATTTGATATTTTTCATGCATTTGATGATTTATTTTGAGCTAAATGACCCTGAATTTGAAAAGCAATACAAATGAACTCTGAAAAGGCTGTAACTTGGCATGACATCATAATTTCACCCACATTACAACTTCTAAAGAGTTGAGAGGGTTACGGCAAAAACTGTGTGCACTTCGTGTACAAATTGGACAATCTCTTTCGAAGTATGAGGGTTCCGGACGAAAACTCATCTATTACAAAGGGATTTCATTTTTAATAACTTATTTTAACTCCATACTTTTTGTGTGTTCAATATGCACCATTCAAAGGCACATCACCAATTTTCAACCCTTTCTGACTTCATTTGATATTTTTCATGCATTTAATGATTTATTTCGAGCTAAATGACCCTGAATTTGAAAAGCAGTACAAATGAACTCTAAAAAGGTTGAAACTTGGCATGACATCATAATTTCACCCACATAGCAACTTCTAAAGAGTTGAGACTATTACGGCAAAAACTGGATGCACTTCTTGTACAACTTGGACAATCTCTTTGGAAGTACGAGGCTTTCGGACGAAAACTCATCTATTACAATGGGATTACATTTTTAATAACATATTTTAAGTCCGTACTTTTTGTTCGTTCAATATGCACCATTCAAAGGCACATCATCAATTTTCAACCCTTTCTGACTTCATTTGATATTTTTCATGCATTTAATGATTTATTTTGAGCTAAATGACCCTAAAATTGAAAAGCAATACAAATGAACTCTGAAAACGTTGTAACTTGGCATGACATCATAATTTCACCCACATAGCTACTTATAAAGAGTTGAGAGGGTTACGGCCAAAACTTGATGCACTTCTTGTACAAATTGGACAATCTCTTTGGAAGTACGAGACTTTCGGAAGAAAACTCATCTATTACAATGGAATTACATTTTTAATAACATATTTTAAGTCCGTACTTTTTGTTCGTTCAATATGCACCATTCAAAGGCACATCATCAATTTTCAACCCTTTCTGACTTCATTTGATATTTTTTATGCATTTAATGATTTATTTTGAGCTAAATTACCCTAAAATTGAAAAGCAATACAAATGAACTCTGAAAAGGTTGTAACTTGGCATGACATCATAATTTCACCCACATAGATACTTATAAGGAGTTGAGAGGGTTACGGCAAAAACTTGATGAACTTAGTGTACAAATTGGACAATCCCTTTAGAAGTACGAGGGTTTCAGACGAAAACTCATCCATTACAAAGGGATTACATTTTTAATAACATATTTTAACTCCATACTTTTTGTGTGTTGAATATGCACCATTCAAAGGCACATAATAAATTTTTAACCCTTTCTGACTTCATTTGATATTTTTCATGCATTTGATGATTTATTTTGAGCTAAATGACCCTGAATTTGAAAAGCAATACAAATGAACTCTGAAAAGGCTGTAACTTGGCATGACATCATAATTTCACCCACATTACAACTTCTAAAGAGGTGAGAGCGTTACGGCAAAAACTGTGTGCACTTCGTGTACAAATTGGACAATCTCTTTCGAAGTATGAGGGTTCCGGACGAAAACTCATCTATTACAAAGGGATTTCATTTTTAATAACTTATTTTAACTCCATACTTTTTGTGTGTTCAATATGCACCATTCAAAGGCACATCACCAATTTTCAACCCTTTCTGACTTCATTTGATATTTTTCATGCATTTAATGATTTATTTCGAGCTAAATGACACTGAATTTGAAAAGCAGTACAAATGAACTCTGAAAAGGTTGAAACTTGGCATGACATCATAATTTCACCCACATAGAAACTTCTAAAGAGTTGAGACTATTACGGCAAAAACTGGATGCACTTCTTGTACAACTTGGACAATCTCTTTGGAAGTACGAGGCTTTCGGACGAAAACTCATCTATTACAATTGATTACATTTTTAATAACATATTTTAAGTCCGTACTTTTTGTTCGTTCAATATGCACCATTCAAAGGCACATCATCAATTTTCAACCCTTTCTGACTTCATTTGATATTTTTCATGCATTTAATGATTTATTTTGAGCTAAATGACCCTAAAATTGAAAAGCAATACAAATGAACTCTGAAAACGTTGTAACTTGGCATGACATCATAATTTCACCCACATAGCTACTTATAAAGAGTTGAGAGGGTTACGGAAAAACTTGATGCACTTCTTGTACAAATTGGACAATCTCTTTGGAAGTACGAGGCTTCCGGACGAAAACTCATCTATTACAAAGGGATTACATTTTTAATAACATATTTTAAGTCCGTACTTTTTGTTCGTTCAATATGCACCATTCAAAGGCACATCATCAATTTTCAACCCTTTCTGACTTCATTTGATATTTTTCATGCATTTAATGATTTATTTTGAGCTAAATGACCCTAAAATTGAAAAGCAATACAAATGAACTCTGAAAAGGTTGTAACTTGGCATGACATCATAATTTCACCCACATAGCTACTTATAAAGAGTTGAGAGGGTTACGGCAAAAACTTCGTGAACTTAGTGTACAAATTGGACAATCCCTTTAGAAGTACGATGGTTTCAGACGAAAACTCATCTATTACAAAGGGATTACATTTTTAATAACATATTTTAACTCCATAGTTTTTGTGTGTTGAATATGCACCATTCAAAGGCACATAATCAATTTTTAACCCTTTCTGACTTCATTTGATATTTTTCATGCATTTAATGATTTCTTTTGAGCTAAATGACCCTGAATTTGAAAAGCAATACAAATGAACTCTGAAAAGGCTGTAACTTGGCATGACATCATAATTTCACCCACATTACAACTTCTAAAGAGTTGAGAGGGTTACGGCAAAAGTTGTATGCACTTCGTGTACAAATTGGACAATCCCTTTCGAAGTATGAGGGTTTCGGACGAAAACTCATCTATTACAAAGGGATTTCATTTTTAATAACTTAATTTAACTCCATACTTTTTGTGTGTTCAATATGCACCATTGAAAGGCACATCACCAATTTTCAACCCTTTCTGACTTCATTTGATATTTTTCATGCATTTAATGATTTATTTTGAGCTAAATGACCCTAAAATTGAAAAGCAATACAAATGAACTCTGAAAAGGTTGTAACTTGGCATGACATCATAATTTCACCCACATAGCTACTTATAAAGAGTTGAGAGGGTTACGGCCAAAACTTGATGCACTTCTTGTACAAATTGGACAATCTCTTTGGAAGTACGAGGCTTTCGGACGAAAACTCACCTATTACAATGGGATTATATTTTTAATAACATATTTTAAGTCCGTACTTTTTGTTCGTTCAATATGCACCATTCAAAGGCACATCATCAATTTTCAACCCTTTCTGACTTCATTTGATATTTTTCATGCATTTAATGATTTATTTTGAGCTAAATGACCCTAAAATTGAAAAGCAATACAAATGAACTCTGAAAAGGTTGTAACTTGGCATGACATCATAATTTCACCCACATAGCTACTTATAAAGAGTTGAGATGGTTACGGCAAAAACTTGATGAACTTAGTGTACAAATTGGACAATCCCTTTAGAAGTACGAGGGTTTCAGACGAAAACTCATCCATTACAAAGGGATTACATTTTTAATAACATATTTTAACTCCATACTTTTTGTGTGTTGAATATGCACCATTCAAAGGCACATAATAAATTTTTAACCCTTTCTGAATTCGTTTGATATTTTTCATGCATTTGATGATATATTTTGAGCTAAATGACCCTGAATTGGAAAAGCAATACAAATGAACTCTGAAAAGGCTGTAACTTGGCATGACATCATAATTTCACCCACATTACAACTTCTAAAGAGTTGAGAGGGTTACGACAAAAACTGTATGCACTTCGTGTACAAATTGGACAATCTATTTCGAAGTATGAGGGTTCCGGACGAAAACTCATCTATTACAAAGGGATTTCATTTTTAATAACTTATTTTAACTCCATACTTTTTGTGTGTTCAATATGCACCATTCAAAGGCACATCACCAATTTTCAACCCTTTCTGACTTCATTTGATATTTTTCATGCATTTAATGATGACCCTGAATTTGAAAAGCAGTACAAATGAACTCTGAAAAGGTTGTAACTTGGCATGACATCATAATTTCACCCACATAGCAACTTCTAAAGAGTTGAGACTATTACGGCAAAAACTGGATGCACTTCTTGTACAACTTGGACAATCTTTTTGGAAGTAGGAGGCTTTCGGACGAAAACTCATCTATTACAATGGGTTTACATTTTTAATAACATATTTTAAGTCCGTACTTTTTGTTCGTTCAATATGCACCATTCAAAGGCACATCATCAATTTTCAACCCTTTCTGACTTCATTTGATATTTTTCATGCATTTAATGATTTATTTTGAGCTAAATGACCCTAAAATTGAAAAGCAATACAAATGAACTCTTTAAACGTTGTAACTTGGCATGACATCATAATTTCACCCACATAGCTACTTATAAAGAGTTGAGAGGGTTACGGAAAAACTTGATGCACTTCTTGTACAAATTGGACAATCTCTTTGGAAGTACGAGGCTTTCGGACGAAAACTCATCTATTACAATGGGATTACATTTTTAATAACATATTTTAAGTCCGTACTTTTTGTTCGTTCAATATGCACCATTCAAAGGCACATCATCAATTTTCAACCCTTTCTGACTTCATTTGATATTTTTCATGCATTTAATGATTTATTTTGAGCTAAATGACCCTAAAATTGAAAAGCAATACAAATGAACTCTGAAAAGGTTGTAACTTGGCATGACATCATAATTTCACCCACATAGCTACTTATAAAGAGTTGAGAGGGTTACGGCAAAAACTTGATGAACTTAGTGTACAAATTGGACAATCCCTTTAGAAGTACGAGGGTTTCAGACGAAAACTCATCTATTAAAAAGGGATTACATTTTTAATAACATATTTTAACTCCATAGTTTTTGTGTGTTGAATATGCACCATTCAAAGGCACATAATCAATTTTTAACCTTTCTGACTTCATTTGATATTTTTCATGCATTTAATGATTTATTTTGAGCTAAATGACCCTGAATTTGAAAAGCAATACAAATGAACTCTGAAAAGGCTGTAACTTGGCATGACATCATAATTTCACCCACATTACAACTTCTAAAGAGTTGAGAAGGTTACGGCAAAAGTTGTATGCACTTCGTGTACAAATTGGACAATCTCTTTCGAAGTATGAGGGTTTCGGACGAAAACTCATCTATTACAAAGGGATTTCATTTTTAAAAACTTAATTTAACTCCATACTTTTTGTGTGTTCAATATGCACCATTGAAAGGCACATCCCCAATTTTCAACCCTTTCTGACTTCATTTGATATTTTTCATGCATTTAATGATTTATTTTGAGCTAAATGACCCTGAATTTGAAAAGCAGTACAAATGAACTCTGAAAAGGTTGTAACTTGGCATGACATCATAATTTCGCCCACATAGCAACTTCTAAAGAGTTGAGACTATTACGGCAAAAACTGGATGCACTTCGTGTACAGATTGGACAATCTCTTTGGAAGTACGAGGGTTTCGAATGAAAACTCATCTATTACACAGAGATTACATTTTTAATAACATATTTTAACTCCATACTTTTTGTGTGTTCAATATGCACCATTCAAAGGCATATCATCAATTTTCAACCCTTTCTCACTTCATTTGATATTTTTCATGCATTTAATGATTTATTTTGAGCTAAATGACCCTGAATTTGAAAAGCAATACAAATGAACTCTGAAAAGGTTGTAACTTGGCATGACATCATAATTTCACCCACGTAACAACTTCTAAAGAGTTGAGAGGGTTATGGCAAAAACTGGATGCGCTTCGTGTACAAATTGGACAATCTGTTACGAAGTTTGAGGGTTTCACACGAAAACTCATCTATTACAAAGGGATTTCATTTTTAATAACTTATTTTAACTCCATACTTTTTGTGTGTTCAATATGGACCATTCAAAGGCACATCACCAATTTTCAACACTTTCTGACTTCATTTGATATTTCTCATGCATTTAATGATTTATTTTGAGCTAAATGACCCTGAATTTGAAAAGCAGTACAAATGAACTCTGAAAAGGTTGTAACTTGGCATGACATCATAATTTCACCCACATAGCAACTTCTAACGAGTTGAGACTCTTACGGCAAAAACTGGATGCACTTCGTGTACAAATTGAACAATCTCTTTGGAAGTTAGAGGGTTTCGGACGAAAACTCATCTATTACATTGGGAGTACATTTTTAATAACATATTTTAAGTCCGTACTTTTTGTGTGTTCAATATGCACCATTCAGAGGCACATCATCAATTTTCAACCCTTTCTGACTTCATTTGATATTTTTCATGCATTTAATGATTTATTTTGAGCTAACTGACCCTAAAATTGAAAAGCAATACAATTGAACTCTGAAAAGGTTGTAACTTGGCATGACATCATAATTTCACCCACATAGCTACTTATAAAGAGTTGAGAGGGTTACGGAAAAACTTGATGCACTTCTTGTACAAATTGGACAATCTCTTTGGAAGTACGAGGCTTTCGGACAAAAACTCATCTATTACAATGGGATTACATTTTTAATAACATATTTTAAGTCCGTACTTTTTGTTCGTTCAATATGCACCATTCAAAGGCACATCATCAATTTTCAACCCTTTCTGACTTCATTTGATATTTTTCATGCATTTAATGATTTATTTTGAGCTAAATGACCCTAAAATTGAAAAGCAATACAAATGAACTCTGAAAAGGTTGTAACTTGGCATGACATCATAATTTCACCCACATAGCTACTTATAAAGAGTTGAGAGGGTTACGGCAAAAACTTGATGAACTTAGTGTACAAATTGGACAATCCCTTTAGAAGTACGAGGGTTTCAGACGAAAACTCATCTATTACAAAGGGATTACATTTTTAATAACATATTTTAACTCCATAGTTTTTGTGTGTTGAATATGCACCATTCAAAGGCACATAATCAATTTTTAACCTTTCTGACTTCATTTGATATTTTTCATGCATTTAATGATTTATTTTGAGCTAAATGACCCTGAATTTGAAAAGCAATACAAATGAACTCTGAAAAGGCTGTAACTTGGCATGACATCATAATTTCACCCACATTACAACTTCTAAAGAGTTGAGAGGGTTACGACAAAAGTTGTATGCACTTCGTGTACAAATTGGACAATCTCTTTCGAAGTATGAGGGTTTCGGACGAAAACTCATCTATTACAAAGGGATTTCATTTTTAATAACTTAATTTAACTCCATACTTTTTGTGTGATCAATATGCACCATTGAAAGGCACATCCCCAATTTTCAACCCTTTCTGACTTCATTTGATATTTTTCATGCATTTAATGATTTATTTTGAGCTAAATGACCCTGAATTTGAGAAGCAGTACAAATGAACTCTGAAAAGGTTGTAACTTGGCATGACATCATAATTTCGCCCACATAGCAACTTCTAAAGATTTGAGACTATTACGGCAAAAACTGGATGCACTTCGTGTACAAATTGGACAATCTCTTTGGAAGTACGAGGGTTTCGAATGAAAACTCATCTATTACACAGAGATTACATTTTTAATAACATATTTTAACTCCATACTTTTTGTGTGTTCAATATGCACCATTCAAAGGCATATCATCAATTTTCAACCCTTTCTCACTTCATTTGATATTTTTCATGCATTTAATGATTTATTTTGAGCTAAATGACCCTGAATTTGAAAAGCAATACAAATGAACTCTGAAAAGGTTGTAACTTGGCATGACATCATAATTTCACCCACGTAACAACTTCTAAAGAGTTGAGAGGGTTATGGCAAAAACTGGATGCGCTTCGTGTACAGATTGGACAATCTCTTACAAAGTTTGAGGGTTTCACACGAAAACTCATCTATTACAAAGGGATTTCATTTTTAATAACTTATTTTAACTCCATACTTTTTGTGTGTTCAATATGGACCATTCAAAGGAACATCACCAATTTTCAACCCTTTCTGACTTCATTTGATATTTTTCATGCATTTAATGATTTATTTTGAGCTAAATGACCCTGAATTTGAAAAGCAATACAAATGAACTCTGAAAAGGTTGTAACCTGGCATGACATCATAATTTCACCCACATAGCAAATTCTAAAGAGTTGAGACTCTGACGGCAAAAACTGGATGCACTTCGTGTACAAATTGAACAATCTCTTTGAAAGTACGAGGGTTTCGGACGAAAACTCATCTATTACATTGGGATTACATTTTTAATAACATATTTTAAGTTCGTACTTTTTGTGTGTTCAATATGCACCATTCAGAGGCACATCATCAATTTTTAACCCTTTCTGACTTCATTTGATATTTTTCATGCATTTAATTATTTATTTTGAGCTAAATGACCCTGAATTTGAAAAGCAATACAAATGAACTCTGAAAAAGCTGTAACTTGGCATGACATCATAATTTCACCCACATTACAACTTCTAAAGAATTGAGAGGGTTACGGCAAAAACTGTATGCACTTCGTGTACAAATTGGTCAATCTCTTTCGAAGTATGAGGGTTTCGGACGAAAACTCATCTATTACAAACGGATTTCATTTTTAATAACTTATTTTAACTCCATACTTTTTGTGTGTTCAATATGCACCATTCAAAGGCACATCACCAATTTTCAACCCTTTCTGACTTTCTTTGATATTTTTCATGCATTTAATGATTTATTTTGAGCTAAATGACCCTGAATTTGAAAAGCAGTACAAATGAACTCTGAAAAGGTTGTAACTTGGCATGACATCATAATTTCACCCACATAGCAACTTCTAAAGAGTTGAGACTAGTATGGCAAAAACTGGATGCACTTCGTGTACAAATTGGACAATCCCTTTAGAAGTACGAGGGTTTCGGACGAAAACTCATCTATTACAAAGGGATTTCATTTTCAATAACATATTTTAACTCCATACTTTTTGTGTGTTCAATATGCACCAATCAAAGGCATATCATCAATTTTCAACCCTTTCTGACTTCATTTGATATTTTTCATGCATTTAATGATTTATTTTAAGCTAAATGACCCTGAATTTGAAAAGCAATACAAATGAACTCTGAAAAGGTTGTAACTTGGCATGACATCATAATTTCACCCACATAGCTACTTATAAAGAGTTGAGAGGGTTACGGCAAAAACTTGATGAACTTAGTGTAGAAATTGGACAATCCCTTTAGAAGTAAGAGGGTTTCTGATGAAAACTCATCTATTACATTGGGATTACATTTTTAATAACATATTTTAAGTCCATACTTTTTGTGTGTTCAATATGCACCATTCAAAGGCACATCATCAATTTTGAACCCTTTCTGACCTCATTTGATATTTTTCATGCATTTAATGATTTATTTTGAGCTAAATGACCCTAAAATTGAAAAGCAATAGAAATGAACTCTGAAAAGGTTGTAACTTGGCATGACATCATAATTTCACCCACATAGCTACTTATAAAGAGTTGAGAGGGTTACGGCAAAAACTTGATGAACTTAGTGTACAAATTGGACAATCCCTTTAGAAGTACGAGGGTTTCGGACGAAAACTCATCTATTACAAAGGGATTACATTTTTAGTAACATATTTTAACTCCATACTTTTTGTGTGTTGAATATGCACCATTCAAAGGCACATCATCAATTTTCAACCCTTTCTGACTTCATTTGTTATTTTTCATGCATTTAATGATTTATTTTGAGCTAAATGACCCTGAATTTGAAAAGCAATACAAATAAACTCTGAAAAGGCTGTAACTTGGCATGACATCATAATTTCACCCACATTACAACTTCTAAAGAGTTGAGAGGGTTACGGCAAAAACTGTATGCACTTCGTGTACAAATTGGACAATCTCTTTCGAAGTATGAGGGTTTCGGACGAAAACTCATCTATTACAAAGGGATTTCATTTTTAATAACTTATTTTAACTCCATACTTTTTGTGTGTTCAATATAGCACCATTCAAAGGCACATCACCAATTTTCAACCCTTTCTGACTTCATTTGATATTTTTCATGCATTTAATGATTTATTTTGAGCTAAATGACCCTGAATTTGAAAAGCAGTACAAATGAACTCTGAAAAGGTTGTAACTTGGCATGACATCATAATTTCACCCACATAGCAACTTCTAAAGAGTTGACACTATTACGGCAAAAACTGGATGCACTTCGTGTACAAATTGGACAATCTCTTTGGAATTACGAGTGTTTCGGACGAAAACTCATCTATTACAATGGGATTACATTTTTAATAACATATTTTAAGTCCAGTACTTTTGTGTGTTCAATATGCACCATTCAAAGGCACATCATCAATTTTGAACCCTTTCTGACTTCATTTGATATTTTTCATGCATTTAATGATTTATTTTGAGCTAAATGACCCTAAAATTGAAAAGCAATACAAATGAACTCTGAAAAGGTTGTAACTTGGCATGACATCATAATTACACCCACATAGCTACTTATAAAGAGTTGAGAGGGTTACGGCAAAAACTTGATGAACTTAGTGTACAAATTGGACAATCCCTTTAGAAGTACGAGGGTTTCGGACGAAAACTCATCTATTACAAAGGGATTTCATTTTTAATAACTTATTTTAACTCCATACTTTTTGTGTGTTCAATATGCACCATTCAAAGGCACATCACCAATTTTCAACCCTTTCTGACTTCATTTGATATTTTTCATGCATTTAATGATTTATTTTGAGCTAAATGACCCTGAATTTGAAAAGCAGTACAAATGAACTCTGAAAAGGTTGTAACCTGGCATGACATCATAATTTCACCCACATAGCAACTTCTAAAGAGTTGAGACTATTACGACAAAAACTGGATGCACTTCGTGTACAAATTGGACAATCTCTTTGGAAGTACGAGGGTTTCGGACGAAAACTCATCTCTTACATTGGGATTACATTTTTAATAACATATTTTAAGTCCGTACTTTTTGTGTGTTCAATATGCACCATTCAAAGGCACATCATCAATTTTGAACCGTTTCCGACTTCATTTGATAGTTTTCATGCATTTAATGATTTATTTTGAGCTAAATGACCCTAAAATTGAAAAGCAATACAAATGAACTCTGAAAAGGATGTAACTTGGCATGAGATCATAATTTCACCCACATAGCTACTTATAAAGAGTTGAGAGGGTTACGGAAAAAACTTGATGAACTTAGTGTACAAATTGGACAATCCCTTTAGAAGTACGAGGGTTTCGGACGAAAACTCATCTATTACAAAGGGATTACATTTTAAATAACATATTTTAACTCCATACTTTTTGTGTGTTGAATATGCACCTTTCAAAGGCACATCATCAATTTTCAACCCTTTCTGACTTCATTTGATATTTTTCATGCATTTAATGATTTATTTTGAGCTAAATGACCCTGAATTTGAAAAGCAATACAAATGAACTCTGAAAAGGCTGTAACTTGGCATGACATCATAATTTCACCCACATTACAACTTCTAAAGAGTTGAGAGGGTTACGGCAAAAACTGTATGCACTTCGTGTACAAATTGGACAATCTCTTTCGAAGTATGACGGTTTCGGACGAAAACTCATCTATTACAAAGGGATTTCATTTTTAATAACTTATTTTAACTCCATACTTTTTGTGTGTTCAATATACACCATTAAAAGGCACATCACCAATTTTCAACCCTTTCTGACTTCATTTGATATTTTTCATGCATTTAATGATTTATTTTGAGCTAAATGACCCTGAATTTGAAAAGCAGTACAAAAGAACTCTGAAAAGGTTGTAACGTGGCATGACATCATAGTGTCGCCCACATAGCAACTTCTAAAGAGTTGAGACTATTACGGCAAAAACTGGATGCACTTCGTGTACAAATTGGACAATCTCTTTGGAAGTACGAGGGTTTCGGACGAAAACTCATCTATTACATTGGGATTACATTTTTAATAACATATTTTAAGTCCGTACTTTGTGTGTGTTCAATATGCACCATTCAAAGGCACATCATCAATTTTGAACCCTTTCTGACTTCATTTGATATTTTTCATGCATTTAATGATTTATTTTGAGCTAAATAACCCTAAAATTGAAAAGCAATACAAATGAACTCTGAAAAGGTTGTAACTTGGCATGACATCATAATTACACCCACATAGGTACTTATAAAGAGTTGAGAGGGTTACGGCAAAAACTTGATGAACTTAGTGTACAAATTGGACAATCCCTTTAGAAGTACGAGGGTTTCGGACGAAAACTCATCTATTACAAAGGGATTTCATTTTTAATAACTTATTTTAACTCCATACTTTTTGTGTGTTGAATATGCACCATTCAAAGGCACATCACCAATTTTCAACCCTTTCTGACTTCATTTGATATTTTTCATGCATTTAATGATTTATTTTGAGCTAAATGACCCTGAATTTGAAAAGCAATACAAATGAACTCTGAAAAGGTCGTAACCTGGCATGACATCATAATTTCACCCACATAGCAACTTCTAAAGAGTTGAGACTATTATGGCAAAAACTGGATGCACTTCGTGTACAAATTGGACAATCTCTTTGGAAGTACGAGGGTTTCGGACGAAAACTCATCTATTACATTGGGATTACATTTTTAATAACATATTCTAAGTCCGTACTTTTTTTGTGTTTAATATGCACCATTCAAAGGCACATCATCAATTTTGAACCGTTTCCGACTTCATTTGATAGTTTTCATGCATTTAATGATTTATTTTGAGCTAAATGACCCTAAAATTGAAAAGCAATACAAATGAACTCTGAAAAGGTTGTAACTTGGCATGACATCATAATTTCACCCACATAGCTACTTATAAAGAGTTGAGAGGGTTACGAAAAAAACTTGATGAACTTAGTGTACAAATTGGACAATCCCTTTAGAAGTACGAGGGTTTCGGACGAAAACTCATCTATTACAAAAGGATTACATTTTTAATAACATATTTCAACTCCATACTTTTTGTGTGTTGAATATGCACCTTTCAAAGGCACATCATCAATTTTCAACCCTTTCTGACTTCATTTGATATTTTTCATGCATTTAATGATTTATTTTGAGCTAAATGACCCTGAATTTGAAAAGCAATACAAATGAACTCTGAAAAGGCTGTAACTTGGCATGACATCATAATTTCACCCACATTACAACTTCTAAAGAGTTGAGAGGGTTACGGCAAAAACTGTATGCACTTCGTGTACAAATTGGACAATCTCTTTCGAAGTATGAGGGTTTCGGACGAAAACTCATCTATTACAAAGGGATTTCATTTTTAATAACTTATTTTAACTCCATACTTTTTGTTTGTTCAATATACACCATTCAAAGGCACATCACCAATTTTCAACCCTTTCTGACTTCATTTGATATTTTTCATGCATTTAATGATTTATTTTAAGCTAAATGACCCTGAATTTGAAAAGGAGTACAAATGAACTCTGAAAAGGTTGTAACGTGGCATGACATCATTGTTTCGCCCACATAGCAACTACTAAAGAGTTGAGACTATTACGGCAAAAACTGGATGCACTTCGTGTACAAATTGGACAATCTCTTTGGAAGTACGAGGGTTTCGGATGACAACTCATCTATTACATTGGGATTACATTTTTAATAACATATTTTAAGTCCGTACTTTTTGTGTGTTCAATATGCACCATTCAAAGGCACATCATCAATTTTGAACCCTTTCTGACTTCATTTGATATTTTTCATGCATTTAATGATTTATTTTGAGCTAAATGACCCTAAAATTGGAAAGCAATACAAATGAACTCTGAGAAGGTTGTAACTTGGCATGACATCATAATTACACCCACATAGCTACTTATAAAGAGTTGAGAGGGTTACGGCAAAAACTTGATGAACTTAGTGTACAAATTGGACAATCCCTTTAGAAGTACGAGGGTTTCGGACGAAAACTCATCTATTACAAAGGGATTTCATTTTTAATAACTTATGTTAACTCCATACTTTTTGTGTGTTCAATATGCACCATTCAAAGGCACATCACCAATTTTCAACCCTTTCTGACTTCATGTGTTATTTTTCATGCATTTAATGATTTATTTTGAGCTAAATGACCCTGAATTTGAAAAGCAGTACAAATGAACTCTGAAACGGTTGTAACCTGGCATGACATCATAATTTCACCCACATAGCAACTTCTAAAGAGTTGAGACTATTACGGCAACAACTGGATGCACTTCATGTACAAATTGGACAATCTCTTTGGAAGTACGAGGGTTTCGGACGAAAACTCATCTAGTACATTGGGATTACATTTTTAATAACATATTTTAAGTCCGTACTTTTTGTGTGTTCAATATGCACCATTCAAAGGCACATCATCAATTTTCAACCCTTTCTGACTTCATTTGATATTTTTCATGCATTTAATGATTTATTTTGAGCTAAATGACCCTGAATTTGAAAAGCAATACAAATGAACTCTGAAAAGGCTGTAACTTGGCATGACATCATAATTTCACCCACATTACAACTCCTAAAGAGTTGAGAGGGTTACGGCAAAAACTGTATGCACTTCGTGTACAAATTGGACAATCTCTTTCGAAGTATGAGGGTTTCGGACGAAAACTCATCTATTACAAAGGGATTTCATTTTTAATAACTTATTTTAACTCCATACTTTTTGTGTGTTCAATATGCACCATTCAAAGGCACATCACCAATTTTCAACACTTTCTGACTTCATTTGATATTTTTCATGCATTTAATGATTTATTTTGAGCTAACTGACCCTGAATTTGAAAAGCAATACAAATGAACTCTGAAAAGGTTGTAACGTGGCATGACATCATAGTTTCGCCCACAGAGCAACTTCTAAAGAGTTGATACTATTACGGCAAAAACTGGATGCACTTCGTGTACAAATTGGACAATCTCTTTGGAAGTACGAGGGTTTCGGACGAAAACTCATCTATTACATTGGGATTACATTTTTAATAACATATTTTAAGTTCGTACTTTTTGTGTGTTCAATATGCACCATTCAAAGGCATATCATCAATTTTGAACCGTTTCCGACTTCATTTGATATTTTTCATGCATTTAATGATTTATTTTGAGCTAAATGACCCTAAATTGAAATGCAATACAAATGAACTCTGAAAAGGTTCTAACTTGGCATGACATCATAATTTCACCCACATAGCTACTTATAAAGAGTTGAGAGGGTTACGGAAAAAACTTGATGAACTTAGTGTACAAATTGGACAATCCCTTTAGAAGTACGAGGGTTTCGGACGAAAACTCATCTATTACAAAGGGATTACATTTTGAATAACATATTTTAACTCCATACTTTTTGTGTGTTGAATATGCACCTTTCAAAGGCACATCATCAATTTTCAACCCTTTCTGACTTCATTTGATATTTTTCATGCATTTAATGATTTCTTTTGAGCTAAATGACCCTGAATTTGAAAAGCAATACAAATGAACTCTGAAAAGGCTGTAACTTGGCATGACATCATAATTTCACCCACATTACAACTTATAAAGAGTTGAGAGGGTTACGACAAAAACTGTATGCACTTCGTGTACAAATTGGACAATCTCTTTCGAAGTATGAGGGTTTCGGACGAAAACTCATCTATTACAAAGGGATTTCATTTTTAATAACTTATTTTAACTCCATACTTTTTGTGTGTTCAATATGCACCATTCAAAGGCACATCACCAATTTTCAACCCTTTCTGACTTCATTTGATATTTTTCATGCATTTAATGATTTATTTTGAGCTAAATGACCCTGAATTTGAAAAGCAGTACAAATGAACTCTGAAAAGGTTGTAACGTGGCATGACATCATAGTTTCGCCCACATAGCAACTTCTAAAGAGTTGAGACTATTACGGCAAAAACTGGATGCACTTCGTGTACAAATTGGACAATCTCTTTGGAAGTACGAGGGTTTCGGACGAAAACTCATCTATTACATTGGGATTACATTTTTAATAACATATTTTAAGTTCGTACTTTTTGTGTGTTCAATATGCACCATTCAAAGGCATATCATCAATTTTGAACCCGTTTCCGACTTCATTTGATATTTTTCATGCATTTAATGATTTATTTTGAGCTAAATGACCCTAAAATTGAAATGCAATACAAATGAACTCTGAAAAGGTTCTAACTTGGCATGACATCATAATTTCACCCACATAGCTACTTATAAAGAGTTGAGAGGGTTACGGAAAAAACTTGATGAACTTAGTGTACAAATTGGACAATCCCTTTAGAAGTACGAGGGTTTCGGACGAAAACTCATCTATTACAAAGGGATTACATTTTGAATAACATATTTTAACTCCATACTTTTTGTGTGTTGAATATGCACCTTTCAAAGGCACATCATCAATTTTCAACCCTTTCTGACTTCATTTGATATTTTTCATGCATTTAATGATTTCTTTTGAGCTAAATGACCCTGAATTTGAAAAGCAATACAAATGAACTCTGAAAAGGCTGTAACTTGGCATGACATCATAATTTCACCCACATTACAACTTATAAAGAGTTGAGAGGGTTACGGACAAAAACTGTATGCACTTCGTGTACAAATTGGACAATCTCTTTCGAAGTATGAGGGTTTCGGACGAAAACTCATCTATTACAAAGGGATTTCATTTTTAATAACTTATTTTAACTCCATACTTTTGTGTGTTCAATATGCACCATTCAAAGGCACATCACCAATTTTCAACCCTTTCTGACTTCATTTGATATTTTTGATGCATTTAATGATTTATTTTTAGCTAAATGACCCTGAATTTGAAAAGCAGTACAAATGAACTCTGAAAAGGTTGTAACGTGGCATGACATCATAGTTTCGCCCACATAGCAACTTCTAAAGAGTTGAGACTATTACGGCAAAAACTGGATGCACTTCGTGTACAAATTGGACAATCTCTTTGGAAGTACGAGGGTTTCGGACGAAAACTCATCTATCACATTGGGATTACATTTTTAATAACATATTTTAAGTCCGTACTTTTTGTGTGTTCAATATGCACCATTCAAAGGCACATCATCAATTTTGAACCCTTTCTGACTTCATTTGATATTTTTCATGCATTTAATGATTTATTTTGAGCTAAATGACCCTAAAATTGAAAAGCAATACAAATGAACTCTGAAAAGGTTGTAACTTGGCATGACATCATAATTTCACCCACATAGCTACTTATAAAGAGTTGAGAGGGTTACGGCAAAAACTTGATGAACTTAGTGTACAAATTGGACAATCCCTTTAGAACTACGAGGGTTTCGGACGAAAACTCATCTATTACAAAGGGATTACATTTTTAATAACATATTTTAACTCCATACTTTTTGTGTGTTGAATATGCACCATTCGAAGGCACATCATCAATTTTCAACCCTTTCTGACTTCATTTGATATTTTTCATGCATTTAATGATTTATTTTGAGCTAAATGACCCTGAATTTGAAAAGCAATACAAATGAACTCTGAAAAGGCTGTAACTTGGCATGACATCATAATTTCACCCACATTACAACTTCTAAAGAGTTGAGAGGGTTACGGCATAAACTATATGCACTTCGTGTACACATTGGACAATCTCTTTCGAAGTATGAGGGTTTCGGACGAAAACTCATCTATTACAAAGGGATTTCATTTTTAATAACTTATTTTAACTCCATACTTTTTGTGTGTTCTATATGCACCATTCAAAGGCACATCACCAATTTTCAACCCTTTCTGACTTCATTTGATATTTTTCATGCATTTAATGATTTATTTTGAGCTAAATGACCCTGAATTTGAAAAGCAGTACAAATGAACTCTGAAAAGGTTGTAACGTGGCATGACATCATAGTTTCGCCCATATAGCAACTTCTAAAGAGTTGAGACTATTACGGCAAAAACTGGATGCACTTCGTGTACAAATTGGACAATCTCTTTGGAAGTACGAGGGTTTCGGACGAAAACTCATCTATTACATTGGGATTACATTTTTAATAACATATTTTAAGTCCGTACTTTTTGTGTGTTCAATATGCACCATTCAAAGGCACATCATCAATTTTGAACCCTTTCCGACTTCATTTGATATTTTTCATGCATTTAATGATTTATTTTGAGCTAAATGACCCTAAAATTGAAAAGCAATACAAATGAACTCTGAAAAAGTTGTAAGTTGGCATGACATCATAATTTCACCCACATAGCTACTTATAAAGAGTTGAGAGGGTTACGGCAAAAACTTGATGAACTTAGTGTACAAATTGGACAATCCCTTTAGAAGTACGAGGGTTTCGGACGAAAACTCATCTATTACAAAGGGATTACATTTTTAATAACATATTTTAACTCCATAATTTTTGTGTGTTGAATATGCACCTGTCAAAGGCACATCATCAATTTTCAACCCTTTCTGACTTCATTTGATATTTTTCATGCATTTAATGATTTATTTTGAGCTAAATGACCCTGAATTTGAAAAGCAATACAAATGAACTCTGAAAAGGCTGTAACTTGGCATGACATCATAATTTCACCCACATTACAACTTCTAAAGAGTTGAGAGGGTTACGGCAAAAACTGTATGCACTTCGTGTACAAATTGGACAATCTCTTTCGAAGTATGAGGGTTTCGGACGAAAACTCATCTATTACAAAGGGATTTCATTTTTAATAACTTATTTTAACTCCATACTTTTTGTGTGTTCAATATGCACCATTCAAAGGCACATCACCAATTTTCAACCCTTTCTGACTTCATTTGATATTTTTCATGCATTTAATGATTTATTTTGAGCTAACTGACCCTGAATTTGAAAAGCAGTACAAATGAACTCTGAAAAGGTTGTAACGTGGCATGACATCATAGTTTCGCCCACACAGCAACTTCTAAAGAGTTGAGACTATTACGGCAAAAACTGGATGCACTTCGTGTACAAATTGGACAATCTCTTTGGAAGTACGAGGGTTTCGGACGAAAACTCATCTATTACATTGGGATTACATTTTTAATAACATATTTTAAGTTCGTACTTTTTGTGTGTTCAATATGCACAATTCAAAGGCACATCATCAATTTTGAACCCTTTCCGACTTCATTTGATATTTTTCATGCATTTAATGATTTATTTTGAGCTAAATGACCCTAAAATTGAAAAGCAATACAAATGAACTCTGAAAAGGTTGTAACTTGGCATGACATCATAATTTCACCCACATAGCTACTTATAAAGAGTTGAGAGGGTTACGGCAAAAACTTGATGAACTTAGTGTACAAATTGGACAATCCCTTTAGAACTACGAGGGTTTCGGACGAAAACTCATCTATTACAAAGGGATTACATTTTTAATAACATATTTTAACTCCATACTTTTTGTGTGTTGAATATGCACCATTCGAAGGCACATCATCAATTTTCAACCCTTTCTGACTTCATTTGATATTTTTCATGCATTTAATGATTTATTTTGAGCTAAATGACCCTGAATTTGAAAAGCAATACAAATGAACTCTTAAAAGGCTGTAACTTGGCATGACATCATAATTTCACCCACATTACAACTTCTAAAGAGTTGAGAGGGTTACGGCATAAACTATATGCACTTCGTGTACACATTGGACAATCTCTTTCGAAGTATGAGGGTTTCGGACGAAAACTCATCTATTACAAAGGGATTTCATTTTTAATAACTTATTTTAACTCCATACTTTTTGTGTGTTCTATATGCACCATTCAAAGGCACATCACCAATTTTCAACCCTTTCTGACTTCATTTGATATTTTTCATGCATTTAATGATTTATTTTGAGCTAAATGACCCTGAATTTGAAAAGCAGTACAAATGAACTCTGAAAAGGTTGTAACGTGGCATGACATCATAGTTTCGCCCATATATCAACTTCTAAAGAGTTGAGACTATTACGGCAAAAACTGGATGCACTTCGTGTACAAATTGGACAATCTCTTTGGAAGTACGAGGGTTTCGGACGAAAACTCATCTATTACATTGGGATTACATTTTTAATAACATATTTTAAGTCCGTACTTTTTGTGTGTTCAATATGCACCATTCAAAGGCACATCATCAATTTTGAACCCTTTCCGACTTCATTTGATATTTTTCGTGCATTTAATGATTTATTTTGAGCTAAATGACCCTAAAATTGAAAAGCAATACAAATGAACTCTGAAAAAGTTGTAACTTGGCATGACATCATAATTTCACCCACATAGCTACTTATAAAGAGTTGAGAGGGTTACGGCAAAAACTTGATGAACTTAGTGTACAAATTGGACAATCCCTTTAGAAGTACGAGGGTTTCGGACGAAAACTCATCTATTACAAAGGGATTACATTTTTAATAACATATTTTAACTCCATAATTTTTGTGTGTTGAATATGCACCTTTCAAAGGCACATCATCAATTTTCAACCCTTTCTGACTTCATTTGATATTTTTCATGCATTTAATGATTTATTTTGAGCTAAATGACCCTGAATTTGAAAAGCAATACAAATGAACTCTGAAAAGGCTGTAACTTGGCATGACATCATAATTTCACGCACATTACAACTTCTAAAGAGTTGAGAGGGTTACGGCAAAAACTGTATGCACTTCGTGTACAAATTGGACAATCTCTTTCGAAGTATGAGGGTTTCGGACGAAAACTCATCTATTACAAAGGGATTTCATTTTTAATAACTTATTTTAACTCCATACTTTTTGTGTGTTCAATATGCACCATTCAAAGGCACATCACCAATTTTCAACCCTTTCTGACTTCATTTGATATTTTTCATGCATTTAATGATTTATTTTGAGCTAACTGACCCTGAATTTGAAAAGCAGTACAAATGAACTCTGAAAAGGTTGTAACTTGGCATGACATCATAGTTTCGCCCACATAGCAACTTCTAAAGAGTTGAGACTATTACGGCAAAAACTGGATGCACTTCGTGTACAAATTGGACAATCTCTTTGGAAGTACGAGGGTTTCGGACGAAAACTCATCTATTACATTGGGATTACATTTTTAATAACATATTTTAAGTTCGTACTTTTTGTGTGTTCAATATGCACAATTCAAAGGCACATCATCAATTTTGAACCCTTTCCGACTTCATTTGATATTTTTCATGCATTTAATGATTTATTTTGAGCTAAATGACCCTAAAATTGAAAAGCAATACAAATGAACTCTGAAAAGGTTGTAACTTGGCATGACATCATAATTTCACCCACATAGCTACTTATAAAGAGTTGAGAGGGTTACGGCAAAAACTTGATGAACTTAGTGTACAAATTGGACAATCCCTTTAGAAGTACGAGGGTTTCGGACGAAAACTCATCTATTACAAAGGGATTACATTTTAATAACATATTTTAACTCCATACTTTTTGTGTGTTGAATATGCACCTTTCAAAGGCACATCATCAATTTTCAACCCTTTCTGACTTCATTTGATATTTTTCATGCATTTAATGATTTATTTTGAGCTAAATGACCCTGAATTTGAAAAGCAATACAAATGAACTCTGAAAAGGCTGTAACTTGGCATGACATCATAATTTCACCCACATTACAACTTCTAAAGAGTTGAGAGGGTTACGGCAAAAACTGTATGCACTTCGTGTACAAATTGGACAATCTCTTTCGAAGTATGAGGGTTTCGGACGAAAACTCATCTATTACAAAGGGATTTCATTTTTAATAACTTATTTTAACTCCATACTTTTTGTGTGTTCAATATGCACCATTCAAAGGCACATCACCAATTTTCAACCCTTTCTCACTTCATTTGATATTTTTCATGCATTTAATGATTTATTTTGAGCTAACTGACCCTGAATTTGAAAAGCAATACAAATGAACTCTGAAAAGGTTGTAACGTGGCATGACATCATAGTTTCGCCCACATAGCAACTTCTAAAGAGTTGAGACTATTACGGCAAAAACTGGATGCACTTCGTGTACAAATTGGACAATCTCTTTGGAAGTACGAGGGTTTCGGACGAAAACTCATCTATTACATTGGGATTACATTTTTAATAACATATTTTAAGTCTGTTCTTTTTGTGTGTTCAATATGCACCATTCAAAGGCACATCATCAATTTTGAACACTTTCCGACTTCATTTGATATTTTTCATGCATTTAATGATTTATTTTGAGCTAAATGACCCTAAAATTGAAAAGCAATACAAATGAACTCTGAAAAGGTTGTAACTTGGCATGACATCATAATTTCACCCACATAGCTACTTATAAAGAGTTGAGAGGGTTACGGCAAAAACTTGATGAACTTAGTGTACAAATTGGACAATCCCTTTAGAAGTACGAGGGTTTCGGACGAAAACTCATCTATTACAAAGGGATTACATTTTTAATAACATATTTTAACTCCATACTTTTTGTGTGTTGAATATGCACCTTTCAAAGGCACATCATCAATTTTCAACCCTTTCTGACTTCATTTGATATTTTTCATGCATTTAATGATTTATTTTGAGCTAAATGACCCTGAATTTGAAAAGCAATACAAATGAACTCTGAAAAGGCTGTAACTTGGCATGACATCATAATTTCACCCACATTACAACTTCTAAAGAGTTGAGAGGGTTACGGCAAAAACTGTATGCACTTCGTGTACAAATTGGACAATCTCTTTCGAAGTATGAGGGTTTCGGACGAAAACTCATCTATTACAAAGGGATTTCATTTTTAATAACTTATTTTAACTCCATACTTTTTGTGTGTTCAATATGCACCATTCAAAGGCACATCACCAATTTTCAACCCTTTCTGACTTCATTTGATATTTTTGATGCATTTAATGATTTATTTTTAGCTAAATGACCCTGAATTTGAAAAGCAGTACAAATGAACTCTGAAAAGGTTGTAACGTGGCATGACATCATAGTTTCGCCCACATAGCAACTTCTAAAGAGTTGAGACTATTACGGCAAAAACTGGATGCACTTCGTGTACAAATTGGACAATCTCTTTGGAAGTACGAGGGTTTCGGACGAAAACTCATCTATTACATTGGGATTACATTTTTAATAACATATTTTAAGTTCGTACTTTTTGTGTGTTCAATATGCACCATTCAAAGGCATATCATCAATTTTGAACCGTTTCCGACTTCATTTGATATTTTTCATGCATTTAATGATTTATTTTGAGCTAAATGACCCTAAAATTGAAATGCAATACAAATGAACTCTGAAAAGGTTCTAACTTGGCATGACATCATAATTTCACCCACATAGCTACTTATAAAGAGTTGAGAGGGTTACGGAAAAAACTTGATGAACTTAGTGTACAAATTGGACAATCCCTTTAGAAGTACGAGGGTTTCGGACGAAAACTCATCTATTACAAAGGGATTACATTTTGAATAACATATTTTAACTCCATACTTTTTGTGTGTTGAATATGCACCTTTCAAAGGCACATCATCAATTTTCAACCCTTTCTGACTTCATTTGATATTTTTCATGCATTTAATGATTTCTTTTGAGCTAAATGACCCTGAATTTGAAAAGCAATACAAATGAACTCTGAAAAGGCTGTAACTTGGCATGACATCATAATTTCACCCACATTACAACTTATAAAGAGTTGAGAGGGTTACGACAAAAACTGTATGCACTTCGTGTACAAATTGGACAATCTCTTTCGAAGTATGAGGGTTTCGGACGAAAACTCATCTATTACAAAGGGATTTCATTTTTAATAACTTATTTTAACTCCATACTTTTTGTGTGTTCAATATGCACCATTCAAAGGCACATCACCAATTTTCAACCCTTTCTGACTTCATTTGATATTTTTCATGCATTTAATGATTTATTTTGAGCTAAATGACCCTGAATTTGAAAAGCAGTACAAATGAACTCTGAAAAGGTTGTAACGTGGCATGACATCATAGTTTCGCCCACATAGCAACTTCTAAAGAGTTGAGACTATTACGGCAAAAACTGGATGCACTTCGTGTACAAATTGGACAATCTCTTTGGAAGTACGAGGGTTTCGGACGAAAACTCATCTATTACATTGGGATTACATTTTTAATAACATATTTTAAGTCCGTACTTTTTGTGTGTTCAATATGCACCATTCAAAGGCACATCATCAATTTTGAACCCTTTCTGACTTCATTTGATATTTTTCATGCATTTAATGATTTATTTTGAGCTAAATGACCCTAAAATTGAAAAGCAATACAAATGAACTCTGAAAAGGTTGTAACTTGGCATGACATCATAATTTCACCCACATAGCTACTTATAAAGAGTTGAGAGGGTTACGGCAAAAACTTGATGAACTTAGTGTACAAATTGGACAATCCCTTTAGAAGTACGAGGGTTTCGGACGAAAACTCATCTATTACAAGGGGATTACATTTTTAATAACATATTTTAACTCCATACTTTTTGTGTGTTGAATATGCACCATTTCAAAGGCACATCATCAATTTTCAACCCTTTCTGACTTCATTTGATATTTTTCATGCATTTAATGATTTATTTTGAGCTAAATGACCCTGAATTTGAAAAGCAATACAAATGAACTCTGAAAAGGCTGTAACTTGGCATGACATCATAATTTCACCCACATTACAACTTCTAAAGAGTTGAGAGGGTTACGGCATAAACTGTATGCACTTCGTGTACAAATTGGACAATCTCTTTCGAAGTATGAGGGTTTCGGACGAAAACTCATCTATTACAAAGGGATTTCATTTTTAATAACTTATTTTAACTCCATACTTTTTGTGTGTTCAATATGCACCATTCAAAGGCACATCACCAATTTTCAACCCTTTCTGACTTCATTTGATATTTTTCATGCATTTAATGATTTATTTTGAGCTAAATGACCCTGAATTTGAAAAGCAGTACAAATGAACTCTGAAAAGGTTGTAACGTGGCATGACATCATAGTTTCGCCCACATAGCAACTTCTAAAGAGTTGAGACTATTACGGCAAAAACTGGATGCACTTCGTGTACAAATTGGACAATCTCTTTGGAAGTACGAGGGTTTCGGACGAAAACTCATCTATTACATTGGGATTACATTTTTAATAACATATTTTAAGTCCGTACTTTTTGTGTGTTCAATATGCACCATTCAAAGGCACATCATCAATTTTGAACCCTTTCCGACTTCATTTGATATTTTTCATGCATTTAATGATTTATTTTGAGCTAAATGACCCTAAAATTGAAAAGCAATACAAATGAACTCTGAAAAAGTTGTAAGTTGGCATGACATCATAATTTCACCCACATAGCTACTTATAAAGAGTTGAGAGGGTTACGGCAAAAACTTGATGAACTTAGTGTACAAATTGGACAATCCCTTTAGAAGTACGAGGGTTTCGGACGAAAACTCATCTATTACAAAGGGATTACATTTTTAATAACATATTTTAACTCCATACTTTTTGTGTGTTGAATATGCACCTGTCAAAGGCACATCATCAATTTTCAACCCTTTCTGACTTCATTTGATATATTTCATGCATTTAATGATTTATTTTGAGCTAAATGACCCTGAATTTGAAAAGCAATACAAATGAACTCTGAAAAGGCTGTAACTTGGCATGACATCATAATTTCACCCACATTACAACTTCTAAAGAGTTGAGAGGGTTACGGCAAAAACTGTATGCACTTCGTGTACAAATTGGACAATCTCTTTCGAAGTATGAGGGTTTCGGACGAAAACTCATCTATTACAAAGGGATTTCATTTTTAATAACTTATTTTAACTCCATACTTTTTGTGTGTTCAATATGCACCATTCAAAGGCACATCACCAATTTTCAACCCTTTCTGACTTCATTTGATATTTTTCATGCATTTAATGATTATTTTGAGCTAAATGACCCTGAATTTGAAAAGCAGTACAAATGAACTCTGAAAAGGTTGTAACGTGGCATGACATCATAGTTTCGCCCACACAGCAACTTCTAAAGAGTTGAGACTATTACGGCAAAAACTGGATGCACTTCGTGTACAAATTGGACAATCTCTTTGGAAGTACGAGGGTTTCGGACGAAAACTCATCTATTACAATTGGGATTACATTTTTAATAACATATTTTAAGTCTGTTCTTTTTGTGTGTTCAATATGCACCATTCAAAGGCACATCATCAATTTTGAACACTTTCCGACTTCATTTGATATTTTTCATGCATTTAATGATTTATTTTGAGCTAAATGACCCTAAAATTGAAAAGCAATACAAATGAACTCTGAAAAGGTTGTAACTTGGCATGACATCATAATTTCACCCACATAGCTACTTATAAAGAGTTGAGAGGGTTACGGCAAAAACTTGATGAACTTAGTGTACAAATTGGACAATCCCTTTAGAAGTACGAGGGTTTCGGACGAAAACTCATCTATTACAAAGGGATTACATTTTTAATAACATATTTTAACTCCATACTTTTTGTGTGTTGAATATGCACCATTCAAAGGCACATCATCAATTTTCAACCCTTTCTGACTTCATTTGATATTTTTCATGCATTTAATGATTTATTTTGAGCTAAATGACCCTGAATTTGAAAAGCAATACAAATGAACTCTGAAAAAGGCTGTAACTTGGCATGACATCATAATTTCACCCACATAGCAACTTCTAAAGAGTTGAGAGGGTTACGGCATAAAACTGATATGCACTTCGTGTACACATTGGACAATCTCTTTCGAAGTATGAGGGTTTCGGACGAAAACTCATCTATTACAAAGGGATTTCATTTTTAATAACTTATTTTAACTCCATACTTTTGTGTGTTCTAATATGCACCATTCAAAGGCACATCACCAATTTTCAACCCTTTCTGACTTCATTTGATATTTTTCATGCATTTAATGATTTATTTTGAGCTAAATGACCCTGAATTTGAAAAGCAGTACAAATGAACTCTGAAAAGGTTGTAACGTGGCATGACATCATAGTTTCGCCCATATATCTAACTTCTAAAGAGTTGAGAGCTTTACGGCAAAAACTGGATGCACTTCGTGTACAATTGGACAATCTCTTTGGAAGTACGAGGGTTTCGGACGAAAACTCATCTATTACAATTGGGATTACATTTTTAATAACATATTTTAAGTCCATACTTTTTGTGTGTTCAATATGCACCTTCAAAGGCACATCATCAATTTTCAACCCTTTCCTGACTTCATTTGATATTTTTCATGCATTTAATGATTTATTTTGAGCTAAATGACCCTGAAATTGAAAAGCAATACAAATGAACTCTGAAAAGGTTGTAACTTGGCATGACATCATAATTTCACCCACGTAAAAACTTCTAAAGAGTTGAGAGGGTTACGGCAAAAACTAGATGAACTTAGTGTACAAATTGGACATCCCTTTAGAAGTACGAGGGTTTCGGACGAAAACTCATCTATTACAAAGGGATTACATTTTTAATAACATATTTTAACTCCATACTTTTTGTGTGTTGAATATGCACCATTCAAAGGCACATCATCAATTTTCAACCCTTTCTGACTTCATTTGATATTTTTCATGCATTTAATGATTTATTTTGAGCTAAATGACCCTGAATTTGAAAAGCAATACAAATGAACTCTGAAAAGGCTTGTAACTTGGCATGACATCATAATTTCACCCACATTAGCAACTTCTAAAGAGTTGAGAGGGTTACGGCAAAAACTGTATGCACTTCGTGTACAAATTGGACAATCCTTTAGAAGTACGAGGGTTTCGGACGAAACTCATCTATTACAAAGGGATTACATTTTTAATAACTTATTTTAACTCCATACTTTTTGTGTGTTGAATATGCACCATTCAAGGCACATCATCAATTTTCAACCCTTTCTGACTTCATTTGATATTTTTCATGCATTTAATGATTTATTTTGAGCTAAATGACCCTGAATTTGAAAAGCAATACAAATGAACTCTGAAAAGGTTGTAACTTGGCATGACATCATAATTTCACCCACATTACAACTTCTAAAGAGTTGAGAGGGTTACGGCAAAACTGATTGCACTTCGTGTACAAAATTGGACAATCTCTTTCGAAGTATGAGGGTTTCGGACGAAAACTCATCTATTACAATTGGGATTACATTTTTAATAACATTATTTTAAGTTCGTACTTTTTGTGTGTTCAATATGCACCATTCAAAGGCACATCATCAATTTTGAACCCTTTCTGACTCATTTGATATTTTTTCATGCATTTAATGATTTATTTTGAGCTTAATGACCCTAAATTTGAAAAGCAATACAAATGAACTCTGAAAAGGTTGTAACTTGGCATGACATCATAATTTCACCCACATAGCTACTTATAAAGAGTTGAGAGGGTTACGGCAAAAACATGATGAACTTAGTGTACAAATTGGACAATCCCTTTAGAAGTACGAGGGTTTCGGACGAAAACTCATCTATTACAAAGGGATTACATTTTTAATAACATATTTTAACTCCATACTTTTTGTGTGTTGAATATGCACCATTCAAAGGCACATCATAAATTTTCAACCCTTTCTGACTTCATTTGATATTTTTCATGCATTTAATGATTTATTTTGAGCTAAATGACCCTGAATTTGAAAAGCAATACAAATGAACTCTGAAAAAGGCTGTAACTTGGCATGACATCATAATTTCACCCACATTACAACTTCTAAAGAGTTGAGAGGGTTACGGCATAAAACTATATGCACTTCGTGTACAAATTGGACAATCTCTTTCGAAGTATGAGGGTTTCGGACGAAAACTCATCTATTACAAAGGGATTTCATTTTTAATAACTTATTTTAACTCCATACTTTTTATGTGTTCTAATATGCACCATTCAAAGGCACATCACCAATTTTCAACCCTTTCTGACTTCATTTAGATATTTTTCATGCATTTAATGATTTATTTTGAGCTAAATGACCCTGAATTTGAAAAGCAAGTACAAATGAACTCTGAAAAGGTTGTAACGTGGCATGACATCATAGTTTCGCCCATCATATCAACTTCTAAAGAGTTGAGACTATTACGGCAAAAACTGGATGCACTTCGTGTACAAATTGGACAATCTCTTTGGAAGTACGAGGGTTTCGGACGAAAACTCATCTATTACAATGGGATTTACATTTTTAATAAACATATTTTAAGTCCATACTTTTTGTGTGTTCAATATGCACCATTCAAAGGCACATCATCAATTTTTCAACCCTTTCGACTTCATTTGATATTTTTCATGCATTTAATGATTATTTTGAGCTAAATGACCCTGAAATTGAAAAGCAATACAAATGAACTCTGAAAAAGGTTGTAACTTGGCATGACATCATAGTTTCACCCACATAGCACTTATAAAGAGTTGAGAGGGTTACGGCAAAAACTTGATGACTTAGTGTACAAATTGGACCATCCTTTAGAAGTACGAGGGTTTCGGACGAAAACTCATCTATTACAAAGGGATTACATTTTTAATAACTATTTTAACTCCATACTTTTTGTGTGTTGAATATGCACATTCAAAGGCACATCATCAATTTTCAACCCTTTCTGACTTCATTTGATATTTTCATGCATTTAATGATTTATTTTGAGCTAAATGACCCTGGAATTGAAAAGCAATACAAATGAACTCTGAAAAGGCTGTAACTTGGCATGACATCATAATTTCACCCACATTACAACTTCTAAAGAGTTGAGAGGGCTTACGGCAAAAACTGTATGCACTTCGGTACAAATTGGACAATCTCTTTCGAAGTATGAGGGTTTCGGACGAAAACTCATCTATTACAAAGGGATTTCATTTTTAATAACTTATTTTAACTCCATTACTTTTTGTGTGTTCAATATGCACCATTCAAAGGCACATCACCATTTCAACCCTTTCTGACTTCATTTGATATTTTTCATGCATTTAATGATTATTTTGAGCTAACTGACCCTGAATTTGAAAAGCAGTACAAATGAACTCTGAAAAGGTTGTAACTGGCATGACATCATAGTTTCGCCCACATAGCAACTTCTAAAGAGTTGAGACTATTACGGCAAAAACTGGATGCACTTCGTGTACAAATTGGACAATCTCTTTGGAAGTACGAGGGTTTCGGAAGGAAAACTCATCTATTACATGGGATTACATTTTTAATAACATATTTTAACGTTCGTACTTTTGTGTGTTCAATATGCACAATTCAAAGGCACATCATCAATTTTGAACCCTTTACGACTTCATTTGATATTTTTCATGCATTTAATGATTTATTTGAGCTAAATGACCCTAAATTGAAAAGCAATACAATGAACTCTGAAAAAGTTGTAACTTGGCATGACATCATAATTTCATCATTCACCCACATAGCTACTTATAAAGACGTTGAGAGGGTGGTTACGGAAAAACTTGATGAACTTCGTGTACAAATTGGACAATCCTTTAGAAGTACGAGGTTTCGGACGAAAACTCATCTATTACAAAGGGATTACATTTTTAATAACATATTTTAACTCCATACTTTTTGTGTGTTGAATATGCACCTTTCAAAGGCACATCATCATTTTCAACCCTTTCTGACTTCATTTGATTTTTTTCATGCATTTAATGATTTATTTTGAGCTAAATGACCCTGAATTTGAAAAGCAATACAAATGAACTCTGAAAAGGCTGTAACTTGGCATGACATCATAATTTCACCCACATTACAACTTCTAAAGAGTTGATAGGGTTACGGCAAAAACTTATGCACTTCGTGTACAAATTGGACAATCTCTTCGAAGTATAGGGTTTCGGACGAAAACTCATCTATTACAAAGGGATTTCATTTTTAATAACTTATTTTAACTCCATACTTTTTGTGTTTCAATATGCACCATTCAAAGGCACATCACCAATTTCAACCCTTTCTCACTTCATTTGATATTTTTCATGCATTTAATGATTTATTTTGAGCTAAATGACCCTGAATTTGAAAAGCAA
>JAAAWK010001161.1:0-48041 GCA_022496015.1 Hordeum marinum | reverse complement strand
TACTCAAATTGACATCCCTCAGGTCATCTAAGTGACACATGATCCATATTCACCAACTCAAGTCCGATCATCACGTGAGTTAAGGTGGTTTTAATGGTGAACATCATCATGTTGATCATATCTACTATATGACTCATGCTCGACCTTTTGATTTGTTGTGTTCCGAGGCCATGTCTGTACATGCTAGGGTCGCCAAGTTTAACCCGAGTGTCCTGCATGTGCAACACTGGCTTACACCCGTTGTATGCGAACGTAGAGTCTATCACACCCGATCATCATGTGGTGTCTCGACAAGACGAACTTTCACAACGGTGCACACTCGGGGAGAACACAGTTCATCTTGAAATTTAAGTGAGGGATCACCTTATAATGCTACCGTCATCCTAAGCAAAACAAGGTTCATAAAAAGATTAACATCACACGTAAATCATAAGTGACATGATATGGCCATAAACTTGTGCTTTTGATCTCCATCTCCAAAGCACCGGCATGATCTCCATTGTCACCGGCATGACACCATGATCTCCATCATGGTGTCGTCATGGGGTTGTCGCACCCACCATGCTCATACTACTATTTCTACCGCTTAGTGATAAAGTAAAGCATTACATAGAGCTTAAAGATTGACACGCAGGTCATACAATAATCAAAGACAACCCTATGGCTCCTGCCGGTTGTCTTACTCATCGAGATGCAAGTCGTGATATTCTATACAAAAACATGATCATCTCATACATCACATATATCACAACAACATACCCTGCAAAAACAAGTTAGACATCCTCTAGTTGTTGTTGCATGTTTTTACGTGGCTGCTATGGGTTATCTAGCAAGAACGATTCTTACCTACACAAAACCACAACGGTGATATGGAAGATTGCTTTTCAACCTTCTACAAGGACTGCCTTAATCAAATCCTCCGACTAAAGTGGGAGAGACATACCACCCGCCAACCATCTTTATGTGATGAAGTCACATGTCAGTCGATGGAACATGGTCTCTCGTAAGCGTACGAGTAAAGGTTGGTCCGAGCCGCTTCATCACATAATAACCCTAACCGCTGAAACCATGAAAAGACTAAGGAAGGAAGCATCTGAATATCATGCCCCACAAACTCTTTGTGTTCTACTCAAGATCTCATCTACGCATAGACCTAGCTCTCATGATGCCACTGTTGGGGAACGTTGCATGGGAAACAAAAAAATTCCTACGCTTCACCAGATCAATCTAGGAGATGAGCATCTATGAGAGGGGAGATTGTATCTACGTACCTTGTAGATCGCTAAGTGGAAGCGTTAAAGAACGCGGTTGATGTACTGGTACGTCTCCGTGATCCAATCGCAAGCCGTCCCACGAACTCCGCGATCAAGCACCAAACGGACGGCACCTCCATGTTCAGCACACTGCAGCTCGATGAAGATATCCGCCTTATTGATCTAGCAAGAGGGAGCGGAGAGGTAGATGGGTTCGCTGGCAGCACGACGGCGTGGCGACGATGGTGGTGGAGCTGATCCGCAGAGCTTCGCTAAGCGGTGCCAAACCAATCTACTAGAGGAGAGGCTATCGGAGAGGGAGGAAGGGCTGCGCCGTGGCTTAGGGTGCGACTGCCCTCCTCCCTCTCACATATATATAGGGGAAGAGGAGGAGGCTGGACGCCCTAGGGTTTCCACTAGGGTTGGTGCGGCCAGAGTGGGTGGCGGCCAGGGTTGGCTTGGCCACCAAGTTTGGTGGCTAGCCCACCCTTTTGGCCCAGCTCAAGCCTCTAGTCGCATGGGCCTTAAGGTGGGAGGTGCGTCCAGCCCACCAGGGGCTGGCTTGCACCCACTCACAGCCCATTGGCCCATTGGAGTAGATGGGCCCACCCGATGGACCCCCAGGAACACTTTCGGCACTCCGTCCACACAACTTACAGGTCACAGAACTTTTCCGGCACTCAACAGACACCAACTTCCCATATATGAATCTTTACCTCTGGACCATTTTGAAGCTCCTCGTCACGTCCGAGATCGCATCTGGGACTCCGAACAACCTTTGGTCACCAACACACTACCTCATCTATAACAGAAACCTCACCGAACCTTAAGTGTGCGGACCCTGCAGGTTCGAGAACCATGTAGACATGACCGAGACACCTCTACGGTCAATAACCAATAGCAAGACCTGGATGCTCATATTGGTTCCTACATGGTCTATACGAAGATCTTTATCGGTCGAACCTGCTATGTTAAGGATTCAAACAATCCCGTATGTTGTTACCTTTTGTTCTTCGGTATGTTACTTGCCCAAGATTCGATCGTTGGTATCTCTATACCTAGTTCAACCTAGTTACCCGGAAAGTCTATTTACTCGTTCCGTAATAAAGATTCTATGACTAACACTTAGTCACATTGCTTGCAAGGCTTGTTGTGATGTTGTATTACCGAGTGGGCCCCGAGATACCTCTCCGTCACACGGAGTAACAAATCCCAGTATTAATCCATGCCAACTCAACAGACACCCTCGGAGATACCTATAGTGCACCTTTATAGTCCACCCAGTTACGCTGCGATGTTTGATACACACAAGGCACTCCTCCGGTGTTAGTGAGTTGCATGATCTGATGGTCATAGGAACATATACTTGACATGCAGAAAACATTAGCAATAAACTGACACGATCATATGCTACGTTCATAGTTTGGGTCTTGTCCATCACATCATTCTCCTAATGATGTGATCCCGATATCAAATGACATCTCATGTCCATGGCCAGGAAACCTTAACCATCTTTGATCAACGAGCTAGCTGCTAGAGGCACACTAGGGACACAATGTTTGTCTATATGCCCACACATGTATTTAGTTTCCAATCAACACAATTATAGCATGGACAATAAACGATTATCATGAACAAGGAAATATAATAATAAACACTTTATTATTGCCTCTAGGGCATATTTCCAATAGTCTCCCACTTGCACTAGAGTCAATAATCTAGATCACATTACTATGTGATTCACATTGTAATGAATCGAACACCGATGCAGTTCTGGTGTTGATCATGTTTATCCCTTGGAAGAGGTTTAGTCAACGGGTCTGCAACATTCACATTCGTGTGCACTTTGCAAATATTTATGTCCTCCTTGACGTAATCATGGATGGAATTGAAGCGTCGCTTTATGTGTCTGGTCCTCTTGTGAAACCTTGGTTCCTTGGCCAGAGTAATGGCACCAGTGTTGTCACAGAACAGAGTCATTGGATTCAGTGCACTGGGCACTACCCCAAGATCTGTCATGAACTACGTCATCTAGACACCTTCCTTCGCTGCCTCCGAGGCTGTGATGTAATCCGCTTTGCATGTAGAATCGGCTACCACGCTTTGCTTGGAACTGCACTAGCTTACCGCTCCCCTATTGAGAATAAATAAGTATCCGGTTTGCGACCTAGAGTCCTCTGGATCAGTGTCAAACCTTGCATCGACCTAACCCTTTACGACGAGCTCTTGATCACCTCCATAAACGAGAAACATTTCCTTAGTCCTTTTCAGGTACTTAAGGATATTCTTGACCGCCGTCCAGTGCTCCATTCCAGGATCACTTTGAAACCTTCCATTCATACTTATGACAAGGCTGACATCAGGTCTTGTGCACACCATCGCATACATGATAGAGCCTATGGCTGAAGCATAGGGGATGACACTCATCTTCTCTCTATCTTCTGCAGTCACTGGGCATTGAGTCTTACTCAACTTCACACCTTCTAACACAGGCAAGAACCCCTTCTTGGAATGATCCATTTTGAACTTCTTCAAAACTTCATCAAGGTATGTGCTTTGTGAAAGTGCTATCAAGCGTCTTGATCTATCTCTATAGATCTTAATGACTAATATGAAAGCAGCTTCTCCTAGGTCCTTCATTCAAAAACTCTTGTTCAAATGTTCCTTCATGCTTTCCAACATTTCTATATTGTTTCCAATCAGCAATATGTCATCCACATATAATATTAGAAATGCTACAGATCTCCCACTTCACTTTCTTGTAAATACAAGCTTCTCTGTAAACTTGTATAAACCCAAACGCTTTGATCACCTCATCAAAGCGCTTATTCCAACTCTGAGATGCTTGCACCAATCCATAAATGGATTGCTGGAGTTTGCAAACTTTGTCAGCATTCTCTGGATCGACAAAACCTTCCGGTTGCATCATATACAACTCTTCCTCAAGGAAACCATTAAGGAACGCTGTTTTGACATCCATCTGCCAATTTTCATAGTCGAAATTTGCAGCTATTGCTAATATGATTCTGACGGACTTAAGCATCGCTACGGGTGAGAAGGTCTCATCTTAGTCAACTCCTTGAACTTGTGAAAAACCCTTTGCCACAAGTCGAGCTTTACAGACAGTGGCATTACCGTGTGCGTCCGTCTTCTTCTTAAAGATCCATTTATTCTGAATGGTCTTTCTCCATTCAGGTAATACTTCCAAAGTCCATACTTTGTTTTCATACCTGGATGTTGTCATGGATTTGTCACGACAGATGTCCAGGTGAACGGACTTAGGTTCGGGGCAGAAGCGCAACTATGTGGCGGCTTGAAGGGGTTGGTCGGAATCGAGAGACGTGGAGTTTACCCAGGTTCGGCCCCTTCGATGGAGGTAAAAAGCCTACGTCCTACTTGTTTGGTATTGATAATGAAGAAGATCTCTCAGTTACAAGGGTGCCATTTTGCTACCTCTAATCGCGAGAGTCCCTAATCTCTTGTCTATCTAAGACATGTCTATTGAGATGTCTAAAAACTTGACCCTCTCGGGGTGACCCGCCCCTCCTTATATAAGTTGAAGGGGCAGCTTACATCTAGAGTATAAGTTGGATTGACACTTAACTTATTATGACTTCCTATTATGGGCTTCTGAGTCCCGGGCTTCTGAGTCACCGGGCGGCTTACACCGGGCGGCTTGCAGCCGGGCGGCTTACACCGGGTGGCTTACACCGGGCGGCTTAGAGCCGGGCGGCTTAGAACCATGCATCTTCAAGACTCATCTTCAGGGACTCATCTTCAGAGACTCGTCTTCAAGGACTTACAACCGGGACTTATCTTCAAGACTCATCTTTAGGGACTTACAACCGGAACTTATCTTCAAGACTCATCTTCAGGGACTTACAACCGGGACTTATCTTCAAGACTCATCTTCAGGGACTTACAACCGGGACTTATCTTCAAGACTCATCTTCAGGGACTTACAACCGGGACTTATCTTCAAGACTCATCTTCACGGACTTACAATCGGGACTTTAACTTAAAGCTGGGTCATAACTGTCACCGAGTTATAACTGTCTACCGGGTCATACCGCGGGGTATATCCCCGACATTATCCCCCAGGTTAGCTCGAATTTATTCATGGTAACCTCCTAAAATAAGAATATTAAATATGTTAAGTGGACGGCTTGCTCCTTCGGTCAGTTTATGAAGTGGCTCCTCAAAAATCCGGGTTTTTTCTACATATGAATGGGTCATCTTGAAAATCGTCTTGCTTGTCAGCGTCCTTTGAAAAATATTGGGAATAGAATACCCATATGCCATTGAGTCGGCTTCCAATACTTTGGCTTAATGAAAATCGTGAAAATAAGAAATCCTCCTGGCGTAGACCCGGACTTCCATTGTTGTGAAGTAGGGCGGCTTATATAAACTCTGGCGGTTATGTTCTTTTGATAACACTGGGTCATGAATGTTGGTGATGCCGGGTCTAACAATTGAACTCCATAAATAACATCTTGAAAATGTTCCTCAAAGTTTTTGATATGTTCATATTACCTATAGCCCCCAAGCTCCAAGTTTATCCATGATGACTTGGTGCTTTGCAATAATATCTTTAAATGTGTAGCCCCCAAGTACCAGGTTGTCTTGCCTGCTGCAAGCCTGGGACTTGTAACTGTCGTATACCTTATGAAACTTCAACAGGTGTAGCCCCCAAGGGTCGGCTCATCAGAATGTAATGCGCCGGGTCTTCAATTTGAACCTCTTAATCTGGTAAACAACTAAATACTATAGCCCCCAAGTGTCGGGTCGCATGCCTGCAGTAACTTGGGACTTTGAAAAAATTGACCTGAGCGGTGTAGCCCCCAAGTGTCGGGTCAATAAGAATTACTGGGCTGGGACTTAGAAAAATTTAGAAAGTCTGTCTTATCTCCTTGAGATAATAGGGTCTTGCTGACAATGTAATGATTTGAAAACCAGCTTGCATTAGCCCCCAAGTGTCGTGGTGCGTGCTTGCAGCGACATGGGACTTGCATATTTGATATAAACTGGGCTTGAATAGTGTAGCCCCCAAGTGCCGGGTCGTTTGCCTGCGGCGACTCAGGACTGTGTGAGAGTAATATGACTCATCATAATGCACTTCGAAAGTTCTCTTGAACTGATATTGATCAGATTTGAAAGAGTCCTTGATCGTAGTTGTAATATAACCCGGAATGAATATCCTGGAATAATTCCTTTGTCTTTGACATAAAATCCTTGCTCGCGGTTGCGGTGCAACTCGGCAAATATATATTTGATAAATCCATGAGTGTCGTAGATTACTACAGAGCACAATTGAAGAAATCCGAGAGCTAGTCAATTAGATGACACGACATTATATCTGATAGGGTGGCTCATCTTAATAGACAAGACCTGCAAAAACAAGATAGAATATGTTCTGTATTGCTGTAAGGGCGGCTTGAAAATGCACAGCCCGGAGATGTTAAATATTTCATAACCTTGCTCCTTCTTTCATAATCTTGCTCTGACCCGGCTTGACAAACCCGCATGACATGCAATGTATGATGCCATGTATGATGCCATGTATGATGCCATGTATGATGCTATGTATGATGCAATGTATGATGTTCTTGCTTTTTCAAAAACTTATGTGCCAGTTCTTCTAGGTGGACTTGCTAATTAAACTCCTAATCAGTACAAGGTTTCTATCGAGATTGGTCGTGAATTTCTTAGAATGGCTCGGGGTCTCTAAGCGAGATTAACTGATAGGAAGTGTAGCATCCCAGAAAGAGACACGGCAGGGCATGAGTACCCTGGTAGCCCATAAACTGCCTCTCACGTGACATAAATCCATCATTTTAACCTTAAACAGTGCAGGGTCTTTAAAAGATTAACTGTCTAAGAGTACGAACGGACCACATAGCGGAGAGTCGACAGTAGATGAGAGAGTTTATCCTTGCTTTCCGTAAGCCAGCCCTCACGTGACAAGAACCACCGGTTTAACCTTAACCAGTACAGGGTCTCTAATGAGATTGGCCGTAAATTTATTTGAACCGGCTCAGGGTCTCTAAGCGAGATTAACTGGTAAGAGTTCGGTGGGTCACCTAGTGGAGTAGCAAGTTGCAAACGGGCAGGTTTAACTCTGGTGGCTTAAGAGCCGATCAAGAGGGTATGTAAGCTAAACCCAATGGGTTGAAAGCCCCCAAATGACCTTTGTTGATGAAATCAACTGTTTGGCTTGAGATCCGATTGATAGGGTGTGATAAGTTAAACCCGGTGGGTTGGAAGCCCCCTAGACGACCTTTGTTGATGAAATCAACTGTTTGGCTTGAGAGTCGGTCGATAGGGTGTGATAAGCTAAACCCGACGGGTTGGAAGCCCCCTAGATGACCTTTGTTGATGATATCATCTTGTGCACCATCTTGTAAGTCGCCATCTTGTAAGTCACCATCTTGTATGAAGAAACGGCAGAAGGCTCCAAGTGACTTTATGATGATCCAATAAATTCGGGCACCCGTGTTTGAACGGTATATCTCGGCGGTTCATACTCTTGGGCAACTTTTTAATTCTTCCGCCAATGATGTGGTAGCCCCTGGGATCAGGTTAATTTTGCAAAGACCCAGGGTTCTCATTAAAAAACGACCAAATGTGTCTCGCCATGTCTGTAGCCCCCGAGTCTTAAGTTGACTCGAAGGCGTCCTGAGAATCTCCACTAACGGTTAAGGTTGATCATGGCGGGTTTATAGATGACCCTGTATGAATTGTTTCAATAATCTGGTCGATGGCTCTTCCCGGCTGGTTGTTGAAGTTAACCGAACTACAGTTGGGGCGACTTGTGCGTCTGTCTGTTTTGGGCGGCTCGTATCGACGAGCACTGCACCGATATGTTGATGTAGATCAAACTGTGGGTGGCATCTTGCGCGCGTCCGTTGGGCATCTCATACAGGCGAGCACTGCATCGACATGTTAATGTAGATAAGACCGCAGGGTGGCAACTCATAAGCGTTCGTTGGGCGGCTCGTACTAGTGTATGCAGCCACTAGCGTCTTAATGTAGATGTAGAAATCAGCCACGACGCTTGAAGACGGTGCGGTCATGAGAGACGGCTGCGGCGTTGCAAGCCGGTACGGTCGGCGAGTCGGTCGCGGCATTGTAAGCCGGTGCGACCATAAGAGGTGGCAGTGGCGTTGTAAGACGGTGCGACCGTAAGAGGCGGCCGTGGCATTGTAAGCTGGTGCAATTGATGAGTCGCTCACGGCATTGGAAACCAGCATGGACGGTATGTCGCCGTGGCATTGTTAAACAGGCATGGTTGGTGAGTCGCCCATAGAATTCATAAGCCGATGAATAACTGCCCTGCGTAAAAAATATCACTGGACAGAGTAATTGTTTTCGAAAGAAAAAATACATCAATAAAAATAGATCGGATGGATTTCACCTGATTCATTCGGATGACGGATGATCCATATACAATGTTTGTAAACCATCTTTTGGTACAGTTGCCGAATTTCTTTTGATCCGTATATATATACAAAGGATATTTTGCTGACCCATCTGAGGACCCTGCCAGATACTTCCACCAATCCTCCTCTTATTCCTTTTTTTAGACTACAAATGCGGATGAGGTGGGGGCTGTGTCAACCAGCTAATGAACCACCACTTATTTTTCTCTAGCCGGTTCCCAACTCCCTTTTTTCCCACAGTCAACTCTCCAGAGCGCAGCCGCAAGAAACGACGAGGGCGGTGAGCCGGTGGGCATGGGATGAGTGGTCAAGGCGACGGCGGCCCGTGGGAGTGCGGTGGCTGGGGGGCAGAGCCAACATAGTATGACCCGGTCAGTGGGAGCCGGCGACGGAAGCACATGAGCATGACCGGTGGGCAGAGGTGAGCCATGGTGGCGCATGCCGGTAGGAGCGACGGCTCAGCGGCGGGGTGAGGCGGCGACGGCAAGAGCTGGCAGGAGAAAATAGCACGAGGCGGCTACCGGCCGTGGCGACGTTGGCTGGGGTGGTGAATTATTGCCGCGGCCGCGGGGCCAGTGTTGGGGAATGTCGCATGGGAAACAAAAAAAATTCCTATGCACACGCAAGATCTATCCATGGTGATGAGCATCTACTAGAGGGAGAGTGGATCTATGTACCCTGTAGATTGCTAAGCGGGAAGCATTAAGAAACGCGGTTGGTGTAGTCGAACATCTTCGCGATCCAAATCACCGAGCATCCCGCGATCTCATCACGATCTGTCCCACGATTCAATCACGATCCGTCCCGCGAACTCATCACGATACTTCTCGCGAACTCATCACGATCCGTCCCATGAACTCATCACGATCCGTCCCGCGAACTCATCACGATCCGTCTCGCGAACTCATCATGATCCGTCCCGCGATCTCATCAAGATCCGTCTCGCGAACTTGATCACGGTCCTTCCGATCTAGCGCCGAACGGACGGCACCTCCGCGTTCAGCACACGTAGAGCTCGATGACAATCTCCGTCTTCTTGATCCAGCAAGAGGGAGAGGAGAGGTAGAAGAGTTCTTTGGCAGCGTGACGGCGCTCCGGAGATGGTGGTGGAGCTATTCCGGCAGGGCTTCGCCTAAGCACTGCAGAAATCTGATCTAGAGAAGAAACTATGCACTAGAGGAACGGGCAGCACGTAGCTAAAAATTCTGTGCAAAAACCATAAAATCTCTAGTATATATAAGAGGAAGAGAGGAGAGGAGACAGCCTTGGCTTTCCAAGCCAAGAGCTTCGGCCAAACCAGGTGGTGGAGGTGGAGTCCACCTCCAATCCTAGTAGGACTAGGATTCACCCTATTTTGCCTTTTTTCACCTTTTCCTATTGAGTTTTCTTCTCCAGACACATGGGCCTTGTGTGGGAGTTTCCACCAGCCCACTAAGGTATTATATTCACTCTCCCACAGCCCATGAAGCCACTTGGGTCGAAATACCCCTCCCGATGGTCTCCCGGTACACTACCGGCACTCCCGGTACACTACCGATGAGCCCGAAACTTTTTCGGCGACCAAAATAGGACTTCCTATATATGAATCTTTACCTCCGGACCATTCCGGAGCTCCTCGTGAAGTCCGGGATCTCATCCAGGACTCCTAACAACCTTTGGTCACCACCATACATAACTCTATACTACCGAAACGTCACCAAACCTTAAGTGTGCAGACCCTGCGGGTTCGAGAACTATGTAGACATGACCGAGACACCTCTGTGGTCAATAACCAATAGTGGGACCTGGATGCCCATATTGGTTCCTACATATTCTACGAAGATCTTTATCGGTCGAACCTCTATGTCAAGGATTCAGTTAATCCCGTATGATGTTCCCTTTGTTCTTCCGTATGTTACGTGCCCGAGATTCGATCGTCGGTATCTGTATACGTAGTTCAACCTCGTTACCGGCAAGTCTCTTTACTCGTTCCGTAATACAAGATCCCGTGACCAACACTTAGTCACATTGCTTGCAAGGCTTATTGTGATGTTGTATTACCGAGTGGGCCCTGAGATACCTCTCCGTCACACGGAGTAACAAATCCCAGTCTTGATCCATGCCAACCCAACAGACACCCTCGGAGATACCTGTAGAGCACCTTTATAGTCACCTAGTTACATTGCGACGTTTGATACACACAAGGCACTCCTCCGGTGTCAGTGAGTTGCATGATCTCATGGTCATAGGAACATATACTTGACATGCAGAAAACAGTAGCAATAAACTGACACGATCATATGCTACGTTTGTAGTTTGGGTCTTGTCCATCACACCATTCTCCTAATGATGTGATCCCGTTATCAAATGATATATCATGTCCATGGCTAGGAAACCTTAACCATCTTTGATCAACGAGCTAGTCCATTAGAGGCATACTAGGGACATGGTTTTATCTATGTATCCACACATGTATCTAAGTCTCCGATCAATACAATTATAGCATGGATAATAAACGATTATCATGAAAAAGTAAATATGATAATAACTAATTTATTATTGCCTCTAGGGCATATTTCCAACAGTCTCCCACTTGCACTAGAATCAATAATCTTGTTCACATCACCACGTGATACGCATTGTTATTAATCTAACACCCAATGAGTTCTGGGGCTCGATCATGCTTTGCATGTGAGAGAGGTCTTATAGTCAACGGGTCTGCAACATTCAGATACTATGTCAAACTGTAAACACTGCTACCACACTCCACTTGGTACTATTCCAAATGGCTGCTCCACTATATGTATCCAGATTGCTACTACGGGTCATCCGGATTGGTGTTAAAGCTTGCATCGACGTAACTCTTTACGACGAACTCTTTATCACCTCCATAATCAAGAAACATCTCCTTAGTCTTTTAGTTACTGAGGATAATCTTGACCGCTGTCCAGTGATCCACTCCTGGATCACTTTTGTACCCCTTGACAGACTCATGGGAAGGCACACACCAGGTGCGATACACAGCATGGCATAATATAGAGCCTATGGCTAAGGCATAGGGGACGATGTTTGTCCTTTCTATTTCTTCTACCGTTGTCGAGCTTGGAGTCTCACTGAACTTCACACTTTACAAATCAGGCGAGAACTCTTTCTCTGACTGATCAATTTTGAATTCTTTCAAAAACTTTGTCAAGGTATGTACTTATTGAAAAGACTCATCAAGCTTCTTGATCTATCTCTATAGATCTTGATGCTCAACAATTAGGTAGCTTTATCCAGGTCTTCCTTTGAAAAACTGTTTTTCAAACAACCGTTTATGCTTTCCAGAAATTCTACATCATTTCCGATCAACAATATGTCAACCACATATGCTTACCAGAAACTCTATAGTGCTCCCACTCACTTTATTGTAAATACAAGTTTCTCATAAACTTTGTATAGACTCAAAAACTTTGATCACCTCATCAAAGTGTATATTCCAACTCCGAGATGCTTGCTTCAATTCATAGAAGAATCACTGAAGCTTGCACACCTTTTAGCATCCTTAGGACTGACAAAACCTTCTGGTTGTATCTCATACAACCTTTCCTTAAGGAAGGAAACGATGTTTTAGCATCCATCTGCCAGATTTCATAATTGAAAAATGCAGCAACTGCTAACATAATTCCAATAGACTTCAGCATCGCTACGAATGAGAAAGTCTCATCGTAGTCAACTCCTTGAACTTGTCGTAAACTTCTTTGCAACAAGTCGAGCTTTACAGATGGTGACATTTACCATGAGCGTCTGTCTTCATTTTAAACATCCATTTGTACTCAACGACCTGCCGTCCAACGAGCAAGTCTACCAAAGTCTATACTTGGTTTTCATACATGGATCCTTTCTCGGATTTCATGGCCTCTAACCATTTGTCAAAATCCGAGCCCATCATCGCTTCTCCATAGCTCATAGGTTCATCGTTGTCCAACAACATGACCTCCAAGACAGGGTTGTCGTACCGCTCAGGAGCAGTACACATCCTTGTCGACCTACGGGGTTCGATAGTAACTTGATCCGAAGCTTCATGATCATCATCATTAACTTCCTCTTCAACTAACGTAGGCTTCACAGAAACATCTTCCTGCGCTGCGCTACTCTCTGGTTGAACAAAGGTTCAACAACCTCATCAGGTTCTATCTCCCTCCCACTCAATTCTTTCGAGAGAAACTCTTTCTCTAGAAAGGACCCAGTTTTAGAAACAAACATTTTATGCTTGGATCTGAGATAGAAGGTTTACCCAACTATCTTTAGAGTATTCTATGAAGATGCATTTGTCCGCTTTGGGTTCGAGCTCATTAGGTGAAAAACCCTTTTTCACATAAGTGTTGCAGCCCTAAACATTAAGAAATGACAACTTAGGTTTCTATCAAACCATAATTCACACGGTGTCATCTCAATAGATTTAGATGGTGCCCTATCTAAAGTGAATGTAGTTGTCTCTAATGCATAACCCCAAAACGATAGTGGTAAAAGGATAAGAAACATCATAATTCGCACCATATCCAATAGAGCACGACTATGACATTCGGACACACCATCACACTAAGGTGTTCCCGGTGGCGTGAGTTGTGAAACAACTTTCACATTGTCTTAAGTTGTATACCAAACTCGCAACTCAGATATTCACCTCCACGATCATATCGCGGACATTTTATCTTCTTGTCACGATGATCTTAAACTTCACTCCGAATTTGCTTGAACCTTTTCAAACGATTCAGACTTGCATTTCATTAAGTAAATATACACTATTATCTACTCAAATCATCAGTGAAGGTAAGAAAACAACGATATCCACTGCATGCTTCAAGACTCATTGCATTGCATACACCAACATGTATCGTTTCCAATAAATCACTTGCCCGCTCCATCAAACCAGAAATTGGGGTCCTTAGTCATCTTGCCCAAGAGGCATGGTTCGCATGTCTCAACCGATTCGAAATCTAATGGGTCAAAAGAGCCATCAGCATGGAGTTTCTTCATGTGCTTTATACCAATATGACATTTAGCGGCAGTGCCACAAGTATGTGGTACTATCATTATTAACTTTGTATCTTTTGGCATCAATGTTATGAACATGTGTATTACTACGATCAAGATTCAACAAACCATTCTCACTGGGTGCATGACCATTGAAGGTATTATTCATGTAAACAGAATAACCATTGTTCTTTAACTTAAATGAATAACCGTGTTGCAATAAACACGATCTAATCACGTTCATGCTCAATGCAAAACACCAAATAACATTTATTTAGGTTCGTCACTAATCTCGAAGGTAGAGAGAGCGTGCGATGTTGATCACATCAACCTTGGAAACATTTCCAACACACATCGTCACCTTACCCTTAGCTAGTGCTCCGTTTATTCCGTAGCTTTTATTTTGAGTTACTAACATTTAGCAACCGAACTGGTATCCAATACCCAGGTGCTACTAGGAGTACTAGCAAGGTACACATAAATAACCCGTACATCAAATATACTTCTGTCGACGTTCCCAGCCTTGTTATCTACCAAGTATCTAGGGTTGTTCCGCTTCAGCGACCGCTCTCCTCATAATCGAAGCACTTAGTCTCGGGTTTGGTTTCAACTTTGGGTTGCTTCACTGGAGCAGCAACTTACGTGCTATCCATGAAGTTTTCCCTCCTTGCTCCTGCCCTTCTCGAAACTAGTGGTTTGACTAACCATCAACACTTTACGCTCCTTCTTGATTTCTACCTTCGCGGTGTCAAACATCGCGAAAAGCTCAGGGATCATTATTTCTATCCTTGGCATTTTATAGTTCATCGCCAAGTTCTAGTAGCTTAGTGACAGTGACTTGGAGAACTATATCAATCACTATCTTATCTGGAAGATCAACTCCCACTCGATTCAAGCGATTGTAGCACCCAGACAATCTGAGCACATGCTCAACGATCGAGCTATTCTCTTTCATATTACAGGCAAAGAATCTTGTTGGATATCTCATATCTCGAAACACGGGCACGAGCCTGAGATCCTAATTTCAGCTCTTAGAACATCTCATATGTTCCGTGACGTTCAAAACGTTTCGGAGCCTCAATTCTAAGTCGTAATGCATGACGCACTAAACTATCAAGTAGTCATCAGAACGTGTCTGTCAGATGTTCACAACATCTACAGACGATGCTAGAGGGGTTGGCGCACCGAGCAATGCATTAAGAACATAAGCCTTCTGTGCAGCAACGAGGACAATCCTCAGATCACAGAGCCAGTCCACAATATTGCTACCATCATCTTTCAACTCTATTTCTCTAGGAACATATAAAAATTCAAGGGAGCTACAGCGTGAGCTGGTAATCTACAACATAATTTGCAAAGACACTATTGGCTATGTTCATGATAATGAGTTCAATTAATCATATTACTTAAGAACTCCCACTCAAATTGACATCCCTCCGGTCATTCGAGTGATACATGATCCAAATTCACCAACTCAAGTCCGGTCATCACATGAGTTGAGGTGGTTACAATGGTGAACATCATCATGTTGATCATATCTACTATATGACTCATGTTTGACCTTTCGGTCTCTTGTGTTCTGAGGCCATGTCTGTACATGCTAGGCTCGTCAAGTTTAACCCGAGTGTTCTGCATGTGCAACACTGGCTTGCACCCGTTGTATGTGAACGTAGAGTCTATCACACCAGATCATCACATGGTGTCTCGACACAAAGAACTTTCGCAATGATGCACACTTGGGGAGAACACAATTTATCTTGAAATTAAGTGAGGAATCACCTTATAATGCTACCGTCGTCCTAAGCAAAACAAGGTGCATAATAGGATTAACTTCACATGCAAATCATATGATATGGCCATGAACTTGTGCTTTTGATCTCCATCATGAAAGCATCGGCATGATCTCCATCGTCACCGGCATGACACCATGATCTCCATCATCTTGATCTCCATCAACGTGTCGCCACCGGGGTTGTCGCGCCCACCATACTTCTACTACTATTGCTACCGTTTAGCGATAAAGTAAAGCATTACATAGCGCTTAATGATTGACACGTAGGTCATACAATAATTAAAGACAACCCTATGGCTCCTGCCGGTTGCCGTACTCATCGACATGCAAGTCGTGATAATCTATACATCACATGATCATCTCATACATCACATATATCACATCATGTAATTGGCCATATCACATCACAACATACCCTGCGAAAACAAGTTAGACGTCCTCTAATTGTTGTTCCATGTTTTACGTGGATCCTATGGGTATCTAGCAAGAACAATTCTCATCTATGCAAAAACCACAACGGTGATACACAAGTTGCTTTTCAACCTTCTCAAGGACCACCTTTGTCGAATCCGATCAAACTAAAGTGAGAGAAACTGGCACTAGCAAGCCATCTATGCAAGAAGTTGTGGTCGAGGGAACCGGTCTCTCATAAGCGTACAAGTAATATTGGTCCGGGCCACTTCATCTCACAATATCGCTGAACCAAAATCCGACCAAGGGAGGAAGCAATCTAAGCATCAATGCCCACAAACCTTTTGTGTTCTACTCGAGATCTCATCTACACATAGACCTAGCTCTGATACCACTATTGGGGAACGTCGCATGGGAAACAAAACTTTTCCTACGCACACGCAAGATCTATCCATGGTGATGAGCATCTACGAGAGGGAGAGTGGATCTACATACCCTTGTAGATCGCTAAGCGGGAAGCGTTAATAAACGCGGTTGGTGTAGTCAAACATCTTCGCGATCCAAATCACCGAGCATCCCGTGATCTCATCATGATCTGTCCCACGATTCAATCACGATCCGTCCCGCGAACTCATCACGATACGTCTCGCGAACTCATCACGATCCGTCCCATGAACTTATCACGATCCGTCCTGTGAACTCATCATGATCCGTCTCGCGAACTCATCACGATCCATCCCACGATCTCATCACGATACGTCTCGCGAACTTGATCATGGTCCTTCCGATCTAGCACCGAACGGACGGCACCTCCGCGTTCAGCACACGTAGAGCTCGATGACGATCTCCATCTTCTTGATCCAGCAAGAGGGAGAGGAGAGGTAGAAGATTTCTTTGGCAGCGTGACGGCGCTCCGGAGATGGTGGTGGAGCTATTCCGGCAGGGCTTCGCCTAAGCACTGCAGAAATCTGATCTAGAGGAGAAACTATGCACTAGAGGAACGGGTAGCACGTGGCTAAAAATTCTGTGCAAAAACCCTAAAACATGTAGTATATATAAGAGGCACAGAGGAGAGGAGAAAGCCTTGGCTTTCCAAGCCAAGAGCTTCGGCCGAACCAGGTGGTGGAGGTGGAGTCCACCTCCAATCCTAGTAGGACTAGGATTCACCCTGTTTTGCCTTTTTTTTCACCTTTTCCTATTGGGTTTTCTTCTCCAGCCACATGGGCCTTGTGTGGGAGTTTCCACCAGCCCACTAAGGCCTAATATTCATTCTCCCACATCCCATAAAGCCTCTTGGGTCGAAATACCCCTCCCGATGGTCTCCCGGTACACTACCGGCACTCCCTGTACACTACCGATGAGCCCAAAACTTTTCCGGCGACCAAAATAGGACTTCCTATATATGAATCTTTACCTCCGGACCATTTAGGATCTCCTCGTGACGTCCGGGATCTCATCTGGGACTCCGAACAAACTTCGGTCACCACCATACATAACTCTATACTACCGAAACGTCACCAAACCTTAAGTGTGCAGACCCTGCGGGTTAGAGAACAATGTAGACATAACCGAACCACCTCTACGGTCAATAACCAATAGCGGGACCTGGATGGCCATATTGGTTCCTACATATTCTACGAAGATCTTTATCGGTCGAACCTCTATGTCAAGGATTCAGTTAATCTCGTATGATGTTCCCTTTGTTCTTCGGTATGTTACTTGCCCGAGATTCGATCGTCGGTATCTGTATACGTAGTTCAACCTCGTTACCGGCAAGTATCTTTACTCATTCCGTAATACAAGATCCTGTGACCAACACTTAGTCACATTGCTTGCAAGGCTTATTGTGATGTTGTATTACCGAGTGGGCCCTGAGATACCTCTCTGTCGCACGAAGTAACAAATCCCAGTCTTGATCCATGCCAACCCAACAGACACCCTCGGAGATACCTGTAGAGCACCTTTATAGTTGCCCAGTTACGTTGCGACGTTTGATACACACAAGGCACTCCTCCGGTGTCAGTGAGTTGCATGATCTCATGGTCATAGGAACATATACTTGACATGCAGAAAACAGTAGCAATAAACTGACACGATCATATGCTACGTTTATAGTTTGGGTCTTGTCCATCACACCATTCTCCTAATGATGTGATCCCGTTATCAAATGACATCTCATGTCCATGTCTAGGAAACCTTAACCATCTTTGATCAACGAGCTAGTCCATTAGAGGCATACTAGGGACATGGTTTTGTCTATGTATCCACACATGTATCTAAGTCTCCGATCAATACAATTATAGCATGGATAATAAACGATTATCATGAACAAGGAAATATGATAATAACTAATTTATTATTGCCTCTAGGGCATATTTCCAACAGCCAGCTCAAGGTGTGGCCGGCTCGAAACCGAGCGGGACACTAACAATGGCTCGGGGTGCGTCCGTTGACACGTCGCAGGAGGCGGTTTGGTGGCGGAGGTCGGCTCAATGGCGGCCCCCAGGCGCGGAGGAAGCCATGGTGGCTGCTGGTGGTGCAGGCACCCAGGTCACCAGCCGGTGGGTGAAGAGGCAAAGTGAACCGGCAACGAACTGCGGGCACATGAAGCAAAGCTGGCGAGGAAAATAATCGAACGTGATTCGAAACGAATTGGGACGAGGGGCTAGGGGAAGGGATCCATCGCAGAGATGCGAAGGGCGGCTCGGGCGGTCGACGGCGGGGGCGCGGCGACTGTGGAATTGGGAAGGCGAGGCCTTATGGCCAGCGGAGCAGGTCGCGGCAATAGCTGGCGGGTGCACCAAGGGGAATCGAGCCGGCAAGGAACTGCAGTGGCTGACGATCATGAAGTGGCGAGCCATGATGGCGGCCGGCGCATGAAGGCGAACTGGCGAGCTGGCGATGCGGTCCCGGTACAGCGGCTGAGAATGAGTCGGAGCCCACGGGAGGTCCGGCCACAAGCGCAGCGAGAGCAGGTGACTCGAGGGCGGCCGCGGGAGCAGTGGAGGAGAGTTGGAGGTAGAGCCTTCTCGGAGATGGGGTCACGACCATGAGGGGCACGCACGGGCGAAGATGACCCGGACTGATACCACGATGGCAACTCGAAACGGAGGCTATCGGGGCCGCTCGGTAGCGAGTCGCGCGGAGGCCAGCGCTGAGGTTCCCAGAGTCACGTGCGCGCAGTGTTGTTGTAGTAGTAAGAGGGCGGCGAATCAAGGTGCTCCAGCGATGGCGGCTCGGCCATGAGGTGGTCAAAATTTCATGGAGAAGCAAGGCCAAGGTGGGTTGCAACCCGGCAAGGAAAAAGATGGCTTGATGCAAAGGCTTAACCCGGCGGCGGTTTGGCAACTTGACGGAGGCGACCCGCAGCGTGGCAGGAGACTCGCAGCGAGGCGACTATGGTGGAGTATTGAGTCTGTGTCCAGGTCGTGGCTGTCTTGGTGTATTGGTGTAACAACATCTATATCATGGTCTTCCTTGCAGTTTTGTTTTTCCTTGTTTCCTTGTTCTTGATTTGACCTTGCTGTAGATCGGATTGAAACTGTTGTTGGGAATGTCGCATGGGAAACAAAAAAAATCCTACGCACACGCAAGATCTATCCATGGTGATGAGCATCTATGAGAGGGAGAGTGGATCTACATACCCTTGTTGATCGTTAAGTGGGAAGCGTTAAGAAACGCGGTTGGTGTAGTCGAACGTCTTCGCGATCCAAATCGCCGAGCGTCCCGCGATCTCATCACGATCTGTCCCGTGATCCAATCACGATCCGTCCCATGAACTCATCACGATCCGTCCCGCGAACTCATCATGATCTGTCTCGCGATCTTGATCACGATCTGTCTTGCGAACTCATCACGATCCGTCTCGTGATCTTGATCACGGTCCTTCCGATCTAGCGCCGAACGGACGGCACCTCCGTGTTCAGCACACGTGTAGCTTGATGACGATCTCCACCGTCTTGATCCACCAAGAGGAAGTGGAGAGGAGGAAGAGTTCACCGGCAGCATGACGGCACTTCGGTGATGGTGGTGGAGCAATTCCGGCAGGGCTTCGCCTAAGCACTGCGAAAATCCGATCTAGAGGAGCACCGGTGGAACGGGTAGCACGTGGCCGTAAAATCAAGTGCAAAACACCCAATACCACCAGTATATATAAGAGGGAGGGAGGAGGAGGGCTGGTGCACAAGGCTGCCCTTGCGCAAGGAGGAGAGGAGGAATCCTCCTCCAATCCTAGTAGGACTAGGATTCCTCCTTTCCTACTTGGAATCTCTTTCCACCTTGCGTTTTTTTCTTTATCTTTCAACTCCAGCCGCATGGTCCTCTTAGAGGACTTCCACCAGCCCACTAAGGGCTGGTTTCCACCCTCCCACAGCCCATGTAGCCTCTTGGGTCGAAATACCTCTCCCGATGGTCCCCCGGTACACTACCGGCACTCTCGGTACACTACCGATGAGCCCGAAACTTTCCGGCGACCAAAATAGGACTTCCTATATATCAATATTTACCTCCGGACCATTCCGGAGCTCCTCGTGACGTTCAGGATCTCATCTGGAACTCCGAACAACCTTCGGTCACCACCATACATAACTCTATACTACCAAAATGTCACCAAACCTTAAGTGTGCAGACCCTGCGGGTTCGAGAACTATGTAGACATGATCGAGACACCTCTACGGTCAATAACCAATAGCGGGACCTGGATGCCCATATTGGTTCCTACATATTCTACGAAGATCTTTATCGGTCGAACCTCTATGTCAAGGATTCAGTTAATCCCGTATGATGTTCCCTTTGTTCTTCGGTATGTTACTTGCCCGAGATTTGATCGTCGGTATCTCCATACCTAGTTCAACCTCGCTACCGGCAAGTCTCTTTACTCGTTCCGTAATACAAGATCCTGTGACTAACACTTAGTTACATTGCTTGCAAGGCTTGTTATGATGTTGTATTACCGAGTGGGCCCTAAGATACCTCTCTATCACACGGAGTAACAAATCCTAGTCTTGATCCATGCCAACTCAACAGACACCCTCGGAGATACCTATAGAGTACCTTTCTAGTCACCCAGTTACGTTGCGACGTTTGATACACACAAGGCACTCCTCCGGTATCCGTGAGTTGCATGATCTCATGGTCATAGGAACATATACTTGACATGTAGAAAATAGTAGCAATAAACTGACACGATCATATGCTACGTTTGTAGTTTGGGTCTTGTCCATCACATCATTCTCCTAATGATGTGATCCCATTACCAAATGACATTTCATGTCCATGACTAGGAAACCATAGCCATCTTTGATTAACGAGCTAGTCTATTAGAGGCATACTAGGGACATGGTATTGTCTATGTATCCACACATGTATCTGAGTTTCCGATCAACACAATTATAGCATGGATAATAAACGATTATCATGAACAAGGAAATATGATAATAACTAATTTATTATTGCCTCTAGGGCATATTTCCAATAGTCTCCCACTTGCACTAGAGTCAATAATCTAGTTCACATCACCATGTGATTCGCATTGTTATGAATCTAACACCCAATGAGTTCTGGTGCTCGATCATGCTTTGCATGTTAGAGAGGTCTTATAGTCAATGGGTCTACGACATTCAGATCTGTGTGTACTTTGCAAATCTCTATGTCAAACCGTAAACACTGCTACCACACTCCACTTGGTACTATTCCCAATGGCTGCTCCACTATACGTATCCGGATTGCTACCATGAGTCATCCGGATTGGTGTTAAAGCTTGCATCGACGTAACTCTTTACGACAAACTCTTTATCACCTCCATAATCGAGAAACATCTCCTTAGTATTTTAGTTACTAAGGATAATCTTGACCGCCGTCCAGTGATCCACTCCTGGATCACTCTTGTACCCCTTGACAGACTCATGGCAAGGCACACACCAGGTGCGTATGGCATAATATCGAGCCTATGGCTAAGGCATAGGGGACGACATTCGTCCTTTCTCTTTCTTCTGCCATTTGTCAAGATTTGAGTCTCACTCAACTTTCACACCTTACAAATCAGGAGAGAACTCTTTCTATGACAGATCCATTTTGAACTCTTTCAAAATCTTGTCAAGGTATGTACTCATTGAAAGTCCCATCAAGCATCTTGATCTATCTATATAGATCTTTATGATCGACAATTAGGTAGCTTTATCCAGGTCTTCCTTTGAAAAACTCTTTTCAAACAATCGTTTATGCTTTCTAGAAATTCTACATCATTTCCAATCAACAATATGTCAACCACATATGCTTATCAGAAACTCTATAGTGCTCCCACTCACTTTATCGTAAATACAAGGTTCTCATAAACTTTGTATAGACTCAAAAACATTGATCACCACATCAAAGTGTATATTCCAACTCTGAGATGATTTCTTCAGTCCATAGAAGGATCACTGAAGCTTGCACACCTTTTAGCATCCTTAGGACTGACAAAACCTTCTGGTTGTATCACATACAACCTTTCCTCAAGTAAACCATTAAGCAAACGATGTTTTGACATCCATCTGCCAGATTTCATAATTGAAAAATGCAGCAACTGCTAACATAATTCCAGCAGACTTTAGCATCGCTACGAGTGAGAAAGTCTCATCATAGTCAACTCCTTGAACTTGCCGGAAACTTCTTTGCGACAAGTCGAGCTTATAAATGGTGACATTTACCATCAGCGTCTGTCTTCATTTTAAAAGTCCATTTGTACTCAGCAACCTGCCGTCCAACGAGCAAGTCTACCAAAGTCTATACTTGGTTTTCATACATGGATCCTTTCTCGGATTTCATGGCCTCTAACCATTTGTCGGAATCCGGGCCCATCATCGCTTCTCCACAACTTGTAGGCTCATTGTTGTCCAACAACATGACCTCCAAGACAGGGTTGTTGTACCGCTCAGGAGCAGTACACATCCTTGTCGACCTACAAGGTTCAATAGTAGCTTGATTCGAAGCTTCATGATCATCATCATTAACTTCCTCTTCTACCGTCGTAGGTTCCACAGAAACATCTTTCTGCGCTGCGCTACTTTCTGGTTGAAGTAAAGGTTCAATAACCTCATCAAGCTCAATTTTCCTCGTAGGTCGATAGTAACTTGATCCGAAGCTTCATGATCATCATCATTTACTTCCTCTTCAATTGACGTAGGTTCCACAGAAACATCTTTCTGCACTCCGCTACTCTCTGGTTGAAACAAAGGTTCAACAACCTCATCAAGTTCTATCTTCCTCCCACTCAATTCTTTCGAGAGAAACCTTTTCTCAGGAAAGGACCCATTTCAGCAACAAACACTTTATGCTTGGATCTGAGATAGAAGGTTCACCCAATGTTCTTAGGGTATTCTATGAATATGCATTTGTCCGCTTTGGGTTTGAGCTCATTAGGTGAAAACATTTTTCCATGCAAGCGTCGCAGCCCCAAACATTCAGAAATGACAGCTTAGGTTTCTACCAAACCATAATTCACACTGTGTCATCTCAACGGATTTAGATGGTGCCCGATTTAAAGTGAATGCAGTTGTCTCTAATGCATAACCCCAATACTATAGTAGTAAAATGATAAGAGACATCATAACCCGCACCATATCCAATAGAGCACGACTATGACATTCGGACACACCATCACACTATGGTGTTCCAGGTGGCGTGAGTAGTGAAACAATTTACACATTGCCTAAAGTTGTATGCCAAACTCGTAACTCAGATATTTACCTCCACGATCATATCGCAGACATTTTTATCTTCTTGTCACGATGATCTTAAACTTCACTCTGAATTTGCTTGAACCTTTCAAACGATTCAGACTTGTGTTTCATTAAGTAAATATACACTATATCTACTCAAATCATCAGTGAAGGTAAGAAAATAACGATATCCACTTCGCGCTACAAGACTCATTGGATTGCATACATCAACATGTATCATTTCCAATAAATCACTTGCCCGTTCCATCCATCTGGAAACGGTGTCCTTAGTCATCTTGCCAAAGAGGCATGGTTTGCATGTCTCAACCGATTCGAAATCGAATGAGTCCAAATATCCATCAGCATGGAGTTTCTTCATGCGCTTTATACCAACATGACATTTAGCGGCAGTGCCAAAAGTATGTGGTACTATCATTATTAACTTTGTATCTTTTGGCATCAATGTTATGAACATGTGTATTACTACGATCAAGATTCAACAAACCATTCTCACTGGGTGCATGACCATTGAAGGTATTATTCATGTAAACAGAATAACCATTATTCTCTAACTTAAATGAATAACCGTGTTCCAATAAACACGATCTAATCACGTTCATGCTCAACGCAAAACACCAAATAACATTTATTTAGGTTTGTCACTAATCCCGAAGGTAGAGAGAGCGTGCGATGTTGATCACATCAACCTTGGAAACATTTCCAACATACATCGTCACCTCACCCTTAGCTAGTTCTCCGTTTATTCCGTAGCTTTTATTTCGAGTTACTAACATTTAGCAACCGTACTGGTATCCAATACCCAGGTGCTACTAGGAGTACTAGCAAGGTACACATTAATAACACGTATATCAAATATACTTCTGTCGACGTTGCCAGCCTTCTTATCTACCAAGTATCTAGGGTTGTTCCGCTTCAGCGGCCGCTCTCCTCATAATCGAAGCACTTAGTCTCGGGTTTGGGTTTGACTTTGGGTTGCTTCACCGGAGCAGCAACTGACTTGCTATCCATGAAGTTTCCCTCCTTGCCCTTGCCCTTCTCGAAACTAGTGGTTTTACTAACCATCAACACTTCATGCTCCTTCTTGATTTCTACCTTCGCGGTGTCAAACATCGCGAACAGCTCAGGGATCATTATTTCTATCCCTGGCGTTTATAGTTCATCACCAAGTTCTAGTAGCTTAGTGACAGTGACTTGGATAACAATATCAATCACTATCTTATCTGGAAGATCAACTCCCACTCGATTCAAGTGATTGTAGCACCCAGACAATCTGAGCACATGCTCAACGATTGAGCTATTCTCCTTCATCTTACAGGCAAAGAATCTTTTTGGAGATCTCATATCTCGCAACACGGGCACGAGCCTGAGCTCCTAATTTCAGCTCTTAGAACATCTCATATCTTCCATGACGTTCAAAACGTTTCGGAGCCTCAATTCTAAGCTGTAATGCATGATGCACTAAACTATCAAGTAGTTATCAGAACGTGCCTGTGAGATGTTCACAACATCTACAAACAACGCTAGAGGGGTTGGCGCACCGAGCGGTGCATTAAGGACATAAACCTTCTGTGTAGCAATGAGGACAATCCTTACATGACGGAGCCAGTCTGCAATTTTGCTACCATCAACTTTCAACTCTATTTCTCTAGGAACATATAAAAATTCAAGGGAGCTACAGCGTGAGCTAGTAATCTACAACATAATTTTGCAAAGACATTACTGACTATGTTCATGATAATGAGTTCAATTAATCATATTACTTAAGAAATCCCACTCAAATTTACATCCCTCCGGTCATTCGAGTGATACATGATCCAAATTCACCAACTCAAGTCCGATCATCACATGAGTTGAGGTGGTTTTAATGGTGAACATCATCATGTTGATCATATCTACTATATGACTCATGTTCGACCTTTCGGTCTCTTGTGTTCCGAAGCCATGTCTGTACATGCTAGGCTCGTCAAGTTTAACCTGAATGTTCTGCATGTGCAACACTGGCTTGCACCCGTTGTATGTGAACGTAGAGTCTATCACACCCGATCATCACGTGGTGTCTCAACCCGACGAACTTTCACAAAGATGCACACTCGGGGAGAACACAATTCATCTTGAAATTTAAGTGAGGGATCACCTTATAATGCTACCGTCGTCCTAAGCAAAACAAGGTGCATAAAAGGATTAACATCACATGCAAATCATAAGTGACATGATATGGCCATGAACTTGTGCTTTTGTCTCCATCTTGAAAGCACCGGCATGATCTCCATCATCACCGGCAAGACACCATGATCTCCATCATCTTGATCTCCATCGACGTGTCGCCATCGGGGTTGTCACGCCCAACATGCTTCTGCTACTATTGCTACCGTTTAGCGATAAAGTAAAGCATTACGTAGCGCTTAATGATTGACATGCAGGTCATACAATAATTAAAGACAACCCTATGGCTCCTGCCGGTTGCTGTACTCATAAACATGCAAGTCGTGATAATCTATACATCACATGATCATATCATACATCACATATATCACATCATGTAATTGGCCATATCATATCACAACATACCCTGCAAAAACAAGTTAGACGTCCTCTAATTGTTGTTGCATGTTTTACGTGGCTGCTATGGGTATCTAGCAAGAACAATTCTCATATACGCAAAAACCACAACGATGATACACTAGTCGCTTTTCAACCTTCTCAAGGACAGCCTTTGTCAAATCCGATCCAACTAAAGTGAGAGAGACTGGCACCCGCAAGCCATCTATGCAACAAGTTGCGGTCGAGGGAACCGGTCTCTCATAAGCGTACGAGTAATGTTGGTCCGGGCCACTTCATCTCACAATACCACTGAACCAAAATCCAACCAAGGGAGGAAGCAATCTAAGCATCAACGCCCACAAACCTTTTGTGTTCTACTCGAGATCTCATCTACACATAGACCTAGCTCATGATGCCACTGTTGGGAACGTCGCATGGGAAACAAAAAAATTCCTATGCACACGCAAGATCTATCCATGGTGATGAGCATCTACGAGAGGGAGAGTGGATCTACGTACCCTTGTAGATTGCTAAGCGGGAAGCGTTAAGAAACGCGGTTGGTGTAGTCAAACGTCTTCGCGATCCAAATCGCCGAGCGTCCCATGATCTCATCACGATCCGTCCCGCGATCCAATCACGATCCGTCCCGTGAACTCATCACGATCCGTCCCGCGAACTCATCATGATCTGTCTCACGATCTTGATCATGATCCGTCCCGCGATCTCATCACGATCTGTCTCGCGAACTCATCACGATCCGTCTCGCGATCTTGATCACGGTCCTTCCGATCTAGCGCCGAACGGACGGCACCTCCGCGTTCAGCACACGTGTAGCTTGATGAAGATCTCCACTGTCTTGATCCAGCAAGAGGAAGTGGAGAGGAGGAAGAGTTCATCGGCAGCATGACGGCGCTCCGGTGATGGTGGTGGAGCAATTCCGACAGGGCTTCGCCTAAGCACTACGGAAATCCGATCTAGAGGAGCACCGGTGGAACGGGTAGCACGTGGCCGTAAAATCAAGTGCAAAACACCCAATACCACTAGTATATATAAGAGGGAGGAGGAGGGCTAGCGCACAAGTCTGCCCTTGCGCAAGGAGGAGAGGAGAAATCCTCCTCCAATCCTAGTAGGACTAGGATTCCTCCTTTCCTACTTGGAATCTTTTTCCACGTTGCTTTTTTTCTTTCTCTTTCAACTCCAGCCGCATGGGCCTCTTAGAGGACTTCCACCAGCCCACTAAGGGATGGTTTACACCCTCCCACATCCCATGTAGCCTCTTGGGTCGAAATACCTCTCCCGATGGTCCCCTGATACACTACCGGCACTCCCGGTACACTACCGATGAGCCCGAAACTTTTCCGGTGACCAAAATAGGACTTCCTATATATCGATCTTTACCTCCGGACCATTCCGGAGCTCCTCGTGATGTCCGGGATCTCATCCGGGACTCCGAACAACCTTCAGCCACCACCATACATAACTCTATACTACCGAAACGTCACCAAACCTTAAGTGTGAAAACCCTGCGGGTTCGAGAACTATGTAGACATGACCGAGACACCTCTACGGTCAATAACCAATAGCGGGACCTGGATGCCCATATTGGTTCCTACATATTCTACGAAGATCTTTATCGGTCGAACCTCTATGTCAAGATTCAGTTAATCCCGTATGATGTTCCCTTTGTTCTTCAGTATGTTACTTGCCCGAGATTCGATCGTCGGTATCTCCATACCTTGTTCAACATCGCTACCGGAAAGTCTCTTTACTCATTCCGTAATACAAGATCATGTGACTAACACTTAGTCACATTGCTTGCAAGGCTTGTTGTGATGTTGTATTACCGAGTGGGCCCTGAGATACCTCTCCGTCACACGGAGTAACAAATCCCAGTCTTGATCCATGCCAACTCAACAGACACCCTCGGAGATACCTGTAGAGTACCTTTATAGTCACCCAGTTACGTTGCGACGTTTGATACACACAAGGTACTCCTTCGGTATCCGTGAGTTGCATGATCTCATGGTCATAGGAACATATACTTGACATGCAGAAAAGAGTAGCAATAAACTGACACGATCATATGCTACGTTTGTAGTTTGGGTCTTGTCCATCACATCATTCTCCTAATGATGTGATCCCATTACCAAATGACATCTCATGTCCATGGCTAGGAAACCATATCCATCTTTGATTAACGAGCTAGTCTATTAGAGGCATACTAGGGACATGGTTTTGTCTATGTATCCACACATGTATCTGAGTTTCCGATCAACACAATTATAGCATGGATAATAAACGATTATCATGAACAAGGAAATATGATAATAACTAATTTATTATTGCCTCTAGGGCATATTTCCAACAAGTGTAGCGGCTGACCAGACCACCTGTCTTTTGGCTAGACGTAACAATGACTTTCTAGTCTTCTTCAATTAGTAAACGCAGGTGGAATCACACATAGATCGGATCTAGCACGCCTTATTTCTTGATTCACTGCAGTTTGTTGTTCCTCATCGCATGTCGGCCATCGTAGATTGGACCAAAAAAATCGTGGAGACCGTTTGAAGGCAGCCTGACAAAAATATTTCTTCAATCTCAATTGACGAGGTCAATATCCTTCCGTACCGGTTCTTGCTGATCCGGCGAGTCACAAGCTTCTCGATCCCTAGGAGAGATCCCTTCAAGAACACAACACCACACTGTGCGTGGCCCCATGGTGGGCACCAATGTTCGTGGATTTTTTACGGCAGATGTCCGGGTGAACGGACTTAGGTTCGGGGCAGAAGCGCAACTATGTGGCAGCTTGAAGGGGTTGGTCAGAATCGAGAGACACGGAGTTTACCCAGGTTTGGCCCCTCCGATGGAGGTAAAAGCCTATGTCCTGCTTGTTTGGTATTGATAATGAAGAAGATCTCTCGATTACAAGGGTGCCATTTTGCTACCTCTAATCACGAGTCTCTAATCTCTTGTCTATGTAAGACCTGTCTATTGAGACGTCTAAAAACTTGACCCTCTCGGGGTGACCCGCCCCTCCTTATATAAGTTGAAGGGGCGGCTTACATGTAGCATCTAAGTTGGATTGAGACTTAACTTATTATGACTTCCTATTGTGGGCTTATGAGTCCCAGGCTTTTGAGTCACCGGGCGGCTTACATCGGGCGGCTTACACCGGGTGGCTTACACCGGGCGGCTTAGAGCCGGGCGGCTTAGAACCAGGCATCTTCAAGACTCATCTTCAGGGACTCATCTTTAGAGACTCATCTTCAGGGACTTACAACCGGGACTTATCTTCAAGACTCATCTTTAGGGACTTACAACCGGGACTTATCTTCAAGACTCATCTTCAGGGACATACAACCAGGACTTATCTTCAAGACTCATCTTCAGGGACTTAAAACCGGGACTTATCTTCAAGACTCATCTTCAAGGACTTACAACCGGGACTTTAACTTAAAGCCGAGTCATAAATGTCACTGGGTTATAACTGTCTCACGGGTCATACCGTAGGGTATATCCCTGACAGATCCCATCTTGGATTTCATGGCCTCTAACCATTTCTCGGAATATGGGTCCATCTTCGGTCCTCCATAGCTCGTAGGTTCATTGTTGTCTAACAACATGACCTCCAAGACAGGGTTGCCATACCACTTAGGAGCAGTACGCGTCCTTGTCGACCTACGAGGTTCAATAGCAACTCAATCCGAAGTTTCATGATCATGATCATTAACTTCCTCTTCAACCGTTGTTGGCTCCACGGAAACATCTTTCTGCGTTGTGCTACTTTCTCGTTGAAGTGAAGGCTCAACAACCTCATCAAGTTCTGCTTTCCTCTCACTCAATTCTTTCAAGAGAAACTCTTTCTCAAGAAATGTTCCGTTCTTTGTGACAAACACTTTTCCTTCGGATCTGAGATAGAAGGCATATCCAACTGTCTCTTTTGGGTATCCTATGAAGATGCATTTCTCCGCTTTGGGTTCCAGCTTTTTAGGAAACTTTAAGAAACGACAAATTTGGCTTCTTGCCAAACCACAGTTCATATGGCGTCGTCTCAACGGATTTTGATGGTGCCCTATTTAAAGTGAATGCAGCTGTCTCTAGTGCATAACCCCAAAACGATAGTAGCAAATCGGCAAGAGACATCATAGAACACACCATATCTAATAAGGTTCGATTATGACGTTTGGACACACCATTGCGCTGTGGTCTTCCAGGCGGTGTCAACTGTGAAACGATTCCACACTGTCTTAAGTGACTGCCAAAATCATAACTCGGATATTCTCCTCCTCGATCAGATCGCAGGAATTTACTATTCTTGTTACGATGATTCTCAACTTCACTCTGAAATTGCTTGAACTTTTCAAATGTTGCGGACTTATGTTTAATTAAGTAAATATATCCATATCTACTTAAGTCATCAGTGAAGGTGAGAAAATAACAATATCCACCGCGCGCCTCAATGTTCATCGGACAACACACATCAGTATGTATGATTTCCAACAAATCACTCGCTCGTTCCATTGTTCCAGAGAATGACGTTTTAGTCATCTAGCCCATGAGGCATGGTTCACATGTGTCAAGTGATTCAAAATCAAGTGACTCCAAAAGTCCATCAGCATGGAGCTTCCTCATGCGTTTCACACCAATATGACCCAAACGGCAGTGCCACAAGAAAGTGGTACTATCATTATCAACTCTACATCTTTTGGCATCAATTCTATGAACATGTGTATCATCACTATCGAGATTCAATAAGAATAAACCCCTCACATTGGGTGCATGACCATAAAACATATTACTCATATAAAAAGAACAATCATTCTTCTCTGATTTAAGTGAGTAACCGTCTCGCAATAAACAAGATCTAGATATAATGTTCATGCTTAATGCAGGCACTAAATAACAATTATTCAAGTTCGTCACTAATCCCTATGGTAGTCGAAGAGCGAGCGTGCCGACGGCGATCACATCAACCATGGAACCATTTCCCACGTGCATCATCACTTCATCCTTTGTCAGCCTTCGTCTATTCCGTAGGTCCAGTTTTGAGTTGCAAATGTGAGCAACCGAACCGGTATCAAATACCCAGGCACTACGACGAGAGCTAGTAAGGCACACATCAATAACATGTATATCATATATACCTTGTTTGGTGTTGGTCGCCTTCTTGTCAGCCAGGTACTTGGGGCAGTTCCGCTTCCAGTGACCAGTTCCCTTGCAATGAAAGCACTTAGTTTCTGGCTTGGGTCTAGCCTTGGGTTTCTTCACGGGAGGAGCAACTGGTTTACCACCCTTCTTGGAGTTACCCTTCTTACCCTTTCCATGTCTCTTGAAACTAGTGGTTTTATTGACCATCAACACTTGATGTTCTTTCTGGATTTCAGACTCGGTGACTTTCAGCATCGCAAACAGCTCGACGACTGACTTGGTCATCCCGTGCATGTTATAGTTCATCACGAAGCTCTTGTAGCTAGGTGGCAATGATTCAAGAACTCTGTCAGTGATCGCCTCCGACGGAAGGGGCATCCCTAACTCCGCCAGACGGGTCGAATACCTAGACATTCTGAGTATATGTTCACTGATACACCCGTTCTCCTCCATCTTGCAAGCATAGAACTTATCGGAGGTGTCATACCTCTCGATCCGGGAATTCTTCTTAAAGATAAACTCCAACTCCTGGAACATCTCATATGCTCCATGACGTTCAAAACGTCTTTGAATTCCCGGTTCTAAGCCATACAAAATTGCACACTAAACTATTGAGTAAACTCCAGAATGAGCCTCCCAAGCGTTCTTAACGTCTTCGGACGACATGTCTATGGGTTGGTTACCAAGTGGTGCATCAAGGACATATGTCTTCTGGGAAGCCGTGAGGATAATCCTTAGATTACGAGCCCAGTCCACCAAGATCAAGTACCGAACGGACGACACCTCCGCGTTCAGCACACGTGTAGCTCGATGAAGATCTCCGCCTTCTTGATCCAGCAAGAGGGAGCGGAGAGGTAGATGGGTTCTTCGGCAGCACGGGTGGTGGTGGAGCTGATCCGGCAGAGCTTCACTAAGCGGTGCCAAACCAATCTACTGGAGGAGAGGCTACCGGAGAGGGAGGAAGGGTTGCGCCATGGCTTAGGGTGGGGCTGCCCTCCTCCCTCTCACATATATATATAGGGGAAGAGGAGGAGGCTGGGCGCCCTAGGGTTTCCCCTAGGGTTGGTGCGGCGGCCAAGGAGGTGGGGTGGCGGCTAGAGTGGCTTGGCCACCAAGTTTGGTGGCTAGCCCACCCTTTTGGCCCAGCCCAAGCCTCTAGTCGCATGGGACTTAAGGTGGGAGGTGCGGCCAGCCCACCAGGGGCTGGCTCGCACCCTCTCACAGCCCATATGTCCCATTGGAGTAGATGGGCCCACCCGATGGACCCCAGGAACACTTTCGGCACTCCGTCCCACCAATTGCAGGTCACGGAACTTTTCCGGAACTCAAACACCAACTTCCCATATATGAATATTTACCTCCGGACCATTCCAAAGCTCCTCGTCACGTCCGGGATCTCATCCGAGACTCTGAATAACCTTCGGTCACCAACACACATAACTCATCTATATCGAAACGTCACCGAACCTTAAGTGTGCAGACCCTGCGGGTTCGAGAACCATGTAGACATGACCAAGACACCTCTATAGTCAATAACCAATAGCAGGACCTGGATGCCCATATTGGTTCCTACATGTTCTACGAAGATCTTTATCGGTCGAACCTCTATGTCAAGGATTCAGACAATCCCGTATGTTGTTCCCTTTGTTCTTCGGTATGTTACTTGCCCAAGATTCGATCGTTGGTATCTCTATACCTAGTTCAACCTCGTTACTGGCAAGTCTCTTTACTCGTTCCATAATACAATATCCTGTGACTAACACTTAGTCACATTGCTTGCAAGGCTTGTTGTGATGTTGTATTACCGAGTGGGCCCCGAGATACCTCTCCATCACACGGAGTAACAAATCCCAGTATTGATCCATGCCAACTCAACAGACACCCTCGGAGATACCTGTAGAGCACCTTTATAGTCACCCAGTTATGTTGCGACGTTTGATACACACAAGGCACTCCTTCGGTGTTAGTGAGTTGCATGATCTCATGGTCATAGGAACATATACTTGACATGCAGAAAACAGTAGCAATAAACTGACACGATCATATGCTACGTTCATAGTTTGGGTCTTGTCCATCACATCATTCTCCTAATGATGTGATCCTGATATCAAATGACATCTCATGTCCATGGTCAGGAAACCTTAACCATCTTTGATCAACGAGCTAGCTGCCAGAGGCACACTAGGGACACAATGTTTGTCTATATGCCCACACATGTATTTAGTTTCCAATCAACACAATTATAGCATGGACAATAAACGATTATCATGAACAAGGAAATATAATAATAAACACTTTATTTATTGCCTCTAGGGCATATTTCCAACATTGACACCCCGACACAGGTGGTACAGGTAAACTCTCTTCGTTCCTTTAATGAAAGTGATATACCTTATACTAAGACTCCTGAACAATGCTTGGATGAATTTGATAATTATGTTGTTAAGCAAGAACACTTCGATAACTATGTTAAGAATCAATTGCGACGTAATGCTATGATGATAGATCGCTAAATGACTTGATGTTTAGAATTACAAATGATGTGAAAGGTTTAGGTAAACATGCTTCTATGGTTCACACCCTATTAGACCAAGTTTCTAAATCACAAAACGATTTGAATGCTGAAATGAATAATAATATGAATGATTATGTTGTTAGAGTAGTGACTGGAGGAGGTAGAATGATCCAAGAACCTCTTTATCCTGAAGGTCACCCTACAAGAATTGAACAAGATTATAAGAAATTAATGAAGATACACCTGGTTCTTCTAAGAAGAAGAAGAAGAAGGATGATAGGAACTTGCATGCTTCTAGTGAATCTGATATAGAAAAACCTGTTGAGAAACATAATGAAGTTTCTATTTCCGATGCTGAGACTCGGTCTAGTAGTGAACATACACCTAGTGACAATGAAACCAATGATAATGATGATGTTCACGTAGATGCTCAACCAGAAGATAATAAAGGAAATGACAATGATGTGGAAATTTAACCTGCTGAAGATCTTGATAACCCACCTTCTAAAAATAAACGTTATGATAAGAGAGACTTTGTTGCTAGGAAACATGGAAGGGAAAGAGAGACATGGGTTCAAAAACCTATGCCATTCCCTCGTAAGACCACTAAAAGTAAGGACGATGAAGATTTTGAGCGCTTTGCTGAAATGATTACACATGTCTTTTTGCGCATTCGTTTGACTGTTATATTGAAAATGCCTCTGTATGCTAAGTATATAAAAGATATTATTACCAACAAAAGAAACATACCTGAAACTGAAATTGCCACCATGCTTACGAATTATTCTTTTGATGGTGGAGTACCTAAGAAGTTGGGAGATCCGGGTATACCCACAATACCTTGCTCTACTAAAAGAAACTATGTCAAAACTGCTTTATGTGATTTAGGGGCCAGTGTTAGTGTTATGCATTTCTCCCTTTATAAAAGAATTGAATTGAGTAAACTCACACCTATTGAGATATCTTTGCAAATGGTTGATAAATCCACTGCTTTACCTATTGGAATTTGCGAGGATGTTTTCATTGTGGTTGCAAATGTTACTATCTTAACATACTTTGTTATTCTTGATATGCTTGAGGATGACACTATGTCAATCATCCTTGGTAGACCCTTTCTAAATACTGCAGGCTGTGTTATTGATTGCAATACAAGCAAGGTTACCTTTCATGTCAATGGCAAGCAACATACCATGCATTTTCTAAAGAAGCAAACTTTGGTTAATAATATTAATGTCATTGATCCTATTCCCACAGTTATCATTGGAGATTTTATAATCCCTCTACCTAGTGCCAATAATAAGGAATATTATAATCTCAATGCTCAGGAAATAAAAATCCCTATTGAGGTAACCTAGTGGTATACAAAAATTCTTCGGTTTCATGTTAGTCGGAAACGGTTATTAATAAGACTTGATCAACTTTATTAATGAATCCTTTTCGAATGACATGAGATTAATGAATTGAGTATTCACAACTCTCTATACCACAAGTTTATTCTCTGTTTTTCTTAGTTAAATAAAAATAAAATGCCATGAAATTCTTGTTTTCTATTTTTCCTGTGCATGAAAAATACCCCAAAAATAAAAATTCTCAGATTGCCACAAAATTTTGATATGAATTTTTTCTGAATATTTTAGATTTTTTGGCGTAAAAATCACAGCAGGGGGTGTGCTAGGTGGCCACCACATAACAGGGCGCGTTGATAACCCACAAGTATAGGAAATCGCAACAGTTTTCGAGGGTAGAGTATTCAACCCAAATTTATAGATTCAACACAAAGGGGGCCAACAAATATTTAAGAGTATTAACAGTTGAGTTGTCAATTCAACCATACCTGAAGGTTAAATATCTGCAGCAAAGTGATTAGTAGCACAGTAATGTTATAGTTTGGTAAAAGTGATAATAGCAGTAGTAACGATAACAGTGATAGCAATGGTTTTGTAGCAAGTGTAACAATGACAGCAGCAGTAGTAACTTAGCAGGAATAATATGTGGAAAACTCGTAGATCGGTGTATTCATTGGATGATATTCATCATATAACAGTCATAACTTAGGGCGACACGGAAGGCATATATTCCGTAAATAGTTATACATGCTTATGGAAAAGAACTTGCGTGACATCTTTTGTCCCACCCTCCCGTGGCAGCGGGTCCCATAAGAAAACTAAGAGATATTAAGGCTTCCTTTTAATAGAGAACCGGAACAAAGCATTAACGCATAGTAAATACATGAACTTCTCAAACTACGGTCATCACCGAAAATTATTCCAACTATTGTCACCTTAGGGTTTACGGATCATAACACGTAATAGATGCATATGTCGTCACCTTCTTGAAGGCGTCGTCGCGGGTACTCACCGTTTGCAGTGGTGGTCCGACAGAAACCCTAATGTAAGTATTGGGTGGTGACGGAGCTTCGGTGTCGCTCCTTTCGTGAAGGCGCTGCCTTGATGCCCATGGGTCGTCATGCTCGGCTTCGCCTCTTCACGGTGGCTTATCCATGTTTGAGGATTCCGACGATTCCTAGTGATGCTTATTGTTCACCTGTTGGTGTCTTGAAGTTGGTGTTATGACTCGGTATCAATGGTACAAACAAGTGAAACAATTTTTGTTTGAACTCTTGCATGCACGTGTAGGTACCAAAATCTCGAACGGCAGTTCCAAGCAACTTGGATTCTAGACGGAGATCACCGAGCCAGAAGCTACTTCTCCTTCCTCTCTACACGGCTCTCTTCTTAATTGCTCCGAAACTATGGTCCATATCATATCTCATATCCAGACACTCTCCTCCGCGCCGTAGTATTTTTGTCGTCACAGTAAGCAGCTAGCCATGGCAGTCAAAGACGAGCAACAGCAGCCGCTGCACATCCTCTTCTTCCCGTTCCCAGCCCACGGCCACCTCATTCCAATCGCCGACATGGCCGCGCTCTTCGCCACTCGCGGCGTCAGGTGCACCATCCTCACCACGCCCGTCAACGCTGCCATCATGCGCTCGGCCGTCCACCGTGCCAATGACGCTTTTGCCAGCACCAACTCCCCGGCGATCGATATCTCCGTCGTGCCTTTCCCTGACGTCGGGCTCCCGCCGGGTGTCGAGAACGGCACGGCCATTAAATCCCAGGACGACCGGGGCAGGTTCTTTCAGGCGGCGCAGCTGCTCCGGGAGCCCTTCGACCGGTTCTTGGTTGACAACCGCCCCGACGCGGTCGTGTCCGACAGCTTCTTCCCGTGGTCCGTGGACGCCGCCGCGGAGCACGGCGTCCCTCGCCTCGCATTCCTCGGTAGCAGCATGTTCGCGCTGTCATGCATCGACAGCATGCTGCGGCACAACCCGTTGGCGACTGTCCCAGACGACCCCGACGCCCTCGTTTCCCTGCCGGGGCTGCCGCACCGTGTCGAGCTGAGGCGGAGCCAGATGATGGACCCCGCGAACCAAGCGGAACACTGGGGCTGGGCATTCTTCGAGGGCGTGGACGCCGCGGACCAGAGGAGCTTCGGCGAGGTGTTCAACAGCTTCCACGAGCTGGAGCCGGACTACGTCGAGCACTACCACACGACGCTTAGCCGGCGCGCGTGGCTCGTCGGGCCGGTAGCACTCGCCAGCAAGGACATGGCTGGGAGAGGCACCGACGCGCTCTCGCCGGACGCGGACAATTGCATTGGCTGGCTGGACATGAAGCCGGCCGGCTCGGTGGTGTACGTCTCCTTCGGCACGCTAACCAGTTTCTCGCCGGCGGAGCTGCACCAGCTCGCCCGCGGCCTCGAGCTCTCGTGCATGAATTTCCTGTGGGTGATCGGCGCGGCAGGCTCAGACTCTTCAGAGTGGATGCCCGAAAGCTTCGCCGAGCTGATGGCACACAGTGACCGCGGGTTCATCATCCAAGGCTGGGCGCCGCAGATGCTCATCCTGAACCACCCTGCCGTCGGCGGGTTCCTGACGCACTGCGGTTGGAACTCAACGCTGGAGGCCGTGAGCGCCGGTGTGCCGATGGTCACGTGGCCGCGGTATGCAGATCAGTTCAACAACGAGAAGCTTATCGTGGAGGTGCTCAAGGTGGGCATCAGCATCGGCGCCAAGGACTACGCATCGTGCGTCGAGACCCACGAGGTGATCGGCGGCGAGGTAATCGCCGAATCCATCGGGAGATTGATGGGCAACGGCGAGGAGGGCGACGCCATGCAAAAGAAGGCCAAGGACCTCGGCTGTAAGGCGAGAAGCGCGGTGGAGAACGGTGGATCTTCCTACAATGCTGTTGGCCGGCTGATAGACGAGCTGACGGCCCGCCGGAGTTCCATCAAGGTTGGAGAAAGGTAAATAAGTTCAAAAATTCTTGCTCCCTGCGTCTCGATCGGGGGCAGAACTCGTGTCATGCCGAGTCACGCTATAGCATGGCTCCAAACATGATGTATACTACCATGGAGTAGGTTCCAAGCCTTGCCGGCCGGGCCTGCCGTCATGTTTTCTTACATGGAGTTTTGCGTTTCGGCATCTCACAGACTTGTGACACTGAAACACTTTAATTTTGGGTTGGGAAGTAATTCCACTCTCACTTTTGTGTCTTCCTATTTTAGAAAATTGTACTTTTGATCATGTGAATATCTACTCACAACCTTGCTAACTTGCCATATTCATCCATATATGGACCATGTGTTTCTCATATCTTCTGAAATATGACTAAATTGGAACTCCGAAGTCTGAAGTCATTGTCTTAAACTAAGTGAATGTTCAGTTTCTCTCCGCTCCGTCGACTCTGCTCTCGAAGCGGAGCAGGGTATAACTCATTTTGATGGAGCGGCTCAACCCCGCCTCCACAGCTGTGCAGAGTGGAGAGACTCCGAACAGGGCCTAAATAACATAATGCAGTAGAGAACCAAAGGAGATTTGTGGGAGTTCGGACGTCCACCTGTCCCACTTGTTAGTTGAATTACATCTTCCTACACACCATCTGTTTTTCTTTCTCTAGGTTCACATGACCTACCCCGTTGTCCGGATTTGATGCTTATTTGATGTTTACAGTTGAATGACCGGTTACTCTACCATTGTCTATGGCACGTCTGAACGTGTATGCAGACATTTCGTGTGTTTATCTTGATGCACATGAGCACGTTGCTGGAGTTGCCCTAACATTAGCCGAATGATATTGCGGCCTATAGGTTGTTGTCGTGTTGCAGCTGAGCCCCTAGTCAACCAAAATGCCCGATGCACGGCCAACGACAATAAAAGCATCTCTAGCATACCCTTAAGTGGTCAAACTCTTATAATTTTTGTGTTTTAAGATTTTGGTCGAAAAAAGTGTCCACAACAGAAACCATAAAACTGGTCCAAGCCGTAATTTTTTTAAAGGGCACCGAAAATCCACACCCGAAACCTTATATTTGAAGGTTGGAAGGCGAAACCGAGGGTGCCCCATATATAGGTCAAACCTTGTTGGAGCAAACACGCCGCCGCGGAATTTGCCAGAATCCAGCCTAAACTCGTCGAAATTCATCACCGCACACCAAAAAAGGCCACCGAATGCCGGAATCAATCGATGCCGGTTCGAAATGGACGAGCTCGACCTTGTCGTGCCCTCCCGTCACCTCAGCATGGCCGTCGGAATCCTCCCGACGCAGACGGCAAAGGGGCACTGCTCGACCGACACGACTAACACTGGAGCAGGGCACAGCCGGCGGGCGACGGGGCGTGGCCGGTGAAGGACAAGGCTAGGTGTGGGCGGCACGGTCGGCTAGGGGAAGGGGCGGCGTTGGCTAGGTTGGAGGCTCTTATCCCTTTACATTTTGTTTTTACGGTGTTTGTTTGGCCGTAGCTAAAATAGACCCTTAAAATGCCTTAAATTGATTTTTGAAGAAATGATTTGAACAAAATGTAAATTAAAAATTAAAAATTGAAGAAAACAATCATGGTCATAAAATAGTTCTTTTTAATAAAAAAACACATGTATGAAATGGTTCCAAATTTCGAAAAACAAACATGGATTCCAAACAAATACTAATTTGGTTATTAATTTTGTAGATTTTTGAAAAAAGTTTGCACAATTCCAAGTTCATGGATTTGAAAATATTCATGCATATGAAACAAATCATGGATATGAAAAAAGTTCATGGATTTCTAAGAAACTTTTTAAACTGAAAAACTTTACCAAAATTATATTAAATTTGAAATATTTGCAAAAAGTACGTATTTATTTAAAAAAAATCATGAAACTAACGTAAATTGGAGAAATTTTAATGAAATTGAAAAAGATATGTAGTTATAAAAATAAAATAACAAAAAAAACAAGTTTGAAAAACTTTAAAAATGTTTATGCTTTAAAAAATGTCTGTGTATTTGGGAAAAGTTCACTATTTAAAAATAAGAATTTTAGAAAAGAAAATATAAAAAGGGAGAGTAAATAATAAGGAAAAAGGAAAATGAAAATGAAGAGGGCTGGTTTTGTTTCTTTTTTCTATTTTTTCTACGGTTTATCGTTTTTCCATTCTCCGTTTTACTGAGTCTTTTCCTGTCCTTTACTTTTATTTATTTTCTTTGTTTCATACTCGGTTTTCAAGAGCCTTTTCCTTTTCTTTCGTTTTTCTTTGGTTTTCTTTCTTTCTTTCTTGATATTTATCTCTTTTCCTTTGGTATTCCCTGGATTTTCACTGCTTTTCTAGATATTTTTGGTATATGTCTATACATTTTTGAATGAACAGTTACTTGGTCAACATTTTTTAAATACATGATGAACAATTTTTTAAACACTTTGAAATGCTTGATTAACATTCTTATGTACTTTATAAAAACTCACCCTTTTTTGTAACACGGTGAATATTTTTTATATAATTTTAAAAAAAATTAAATGATTGATGAAATGTTTTCAGATAATTGATCAACATTCTTCAAAGACAAGTTTATTTTTTTCTAATAAATGGTCAACATTTTTTCTATATGCATTAAACATTTTTCAAATAAAAATGTAACGTTTTTCTAAATACGTGGTCAACTTATTTACTATACACGTTTAACATTTTTGAAATACAAGTTTAACATTATTTGAACACTTGTTCAACATTGTTTTCAAATGCTTGGATTAACAACTTATAAATACATGCTCAACATCTATTCTATACACACTTTACGTTTTTTGTTTTTTGTGTACATTTTTTGTATACATGAGGAAAAAATTCTATACACGTTAATTATTTTTAAAGCTTGATTAACATTTTTTGAAAGTTTTATGTAATTTTTTTAATATATAATATTCAGAAATATAAGTAAAGTAAAAGAAAACAAAAACAAATATGCAAAGCAGAAAAAAATAATAAGAATATGGCATGTGGCTAGCAGTGTGATGGACCGGACCAATATGGAGCTCAGCTTCAACCAGACTTGCTCGCGTCTCACTATAGGCGAGACATATCAGCGCCCTATAACCGGCTCTTAAGACGCTGAATAGGGTTTGAGAGCCACATACTCCTTCTTATGGCAATCTAGCTTTTTTTAGGCTAAACCACGCTCTTTATTTATTGATCAACAATGTTTAAAGTGATACAATTAAGTGTCGGGCGCTGAATGAGCCAAAGATGACGTCCTACAAATAAACTGAGCGAGTATCTAGCAAGGCTATGTGCCCCCACATTCGAAGCCCTTCCTTCAAACATGAAGGAGCAATGTTGAAACTCCAGTGCCATGGCTAGAATCTCACGGCTGATATGACCATGGTTTCCTCCGTTCCCCTCCTTACAATCTCCTTGGAGTCATAACTAACGGTGACTTGCGATTGCATCAGATCAGTGGCTAATGCCAACGCTTCCCGACACCCTAGAGCTTCAAGCATGCGCGGGTCGATTATTCCTGCAAAACCCTGACCATAAGCGTGATGGCACTCTAGCTAGCCCAACAATGAATTTTAGGTTTTGTCTACAAAAGTTTTGTTTGTTTCACCTATTTATTTATTTAGTGTATTCTTAATTTTTACTTTTCAGTAAAAAAATTAGTTTCTTGTGCTCTGTTTATCTTCACTAGATTTTTTTAAAGATATATGTTCTATTCTCACAATTATTATTAACAACGATAAAACGGATCGTTATTAGTAACATCTACGATGTCCATTTGAGCAAGGTTTAGCTTTTTTCGGGGGGGGGGGGATTCATATATTTCTTTCAAGTCTATGTACTTTTTTTGCAGAATGCATGGACACCTTTTTGTTGAAGTAAGAAATAAATAAAATGACACCCCACCTTGCAGGCCATCATCTAATTGTGCCTGAGTGCAGCCTTTTTGTCAGCCCACATTTGCCATTTGCCATCACTGAATGGTTTGGGCTATCATAGATGTAGCAAACCGAATGGTTGTCATCACATTTACCACTAACAGGCGCGCTTCCCCCTGACTTGAGATTAATTAATGAATCAAAGAACTGGCTTTGTTTCTTCCTATAAACTGAAGTTCTCGCAAGTCATGACTTTCCGATCGCTGGCACTTCCCTGCCGATAGTCACCACAACACAGGGGAGATCATTCCGACGGGGCAAAAGTGTCTGGCACCATCCAAGTCATGGACTACAGTCCGGATAGTCGACCACCCCCATGGACCCCCATGGACCCACCCGGTTCATCGTCTCCCCACAAATTTCACTCTTCTTCTTTTTTGAACATTTTTGTCCTTGTTGTCCAACTCCAACTGTTTCGGGCATATCCACATATGCCCAAGGGAGTTGTTAGGACAACTAAGGATAGCAATATCAACCTTTCTCGCAACATGAAGGTTAGGCCCTGTGAATGGCCACATATACCCTTCATGAACGAAGCGGAGTTTTATGAAGAATTCATGCAATTTGTTACAAATTTCGGGCTAACCAACTTCCTTGCAGATACGTGAGATCAATATTTTTTCCTCGCCAATTCCTTCATGCAAATCTTTCACTTCATAAATACACCTGGTGCTCCCATAGTGCGCTTTGCTCTTTATGCCATAAACTATGAATTGCCTCTGCATGAGTTTTGTGAAATATGCTTGCTTCCCTCTGACGGAGGAATGCGTGAACCTAAACCTAAGGAGTTCGAAGACTTCCTCCTCACCTTAACTGTGGGAGAAACCAGGTGCATATCACATGCCAGAGCCACTAGATTGCATTTTCCGTCTGTGCACTATTTTTCTCTGTTTGTAGGAAAATGCATAACTGCTATGGGGCAGGGTGGTGGCCTTAGTGCCCCCATTCTTTCTATTCTACGTCACGCACTTTGTGGTGATAATACTTACAATGTAGGATCTATTGTTGCACGCCGATTACATCTTAACCAAACCAAAGGCAAGGTTCATGGTTGTATTTATGCCACGCGCTTGGCAAAGTGTTTTGAGGTTGCTATATGCCCTACTGATTATTTGTTTCCTAAGGTGTATCTCGATCACCAATCCATGGTGGAAGACCAATTTCTTGAGAAACCTAAGCCGCCGTAACACCTTCGTTACATCCTAGTGTTTAGGGAGAATACTTGCGATATTATTTCCTTGCATGTACCATCTTTGCTTAACTATCATGCGAGGAGCAGATTCAGAATAATGCCAGAGGACATCATTGCTTACCAGAACGAGCTTGCTGCCATGGAGGCCGAGGCCCAAGCATGGGACACTCGGGTACCTCAGCAGAAACACTTTCCCGGACTTGACGGCTATTATCAGTGGTGATTACCAAGCTAGGAAAACCCTAGGCTTGGGGGAGTACGTGTTTCTCACTGATACTTGTGATCTGCGTTGGGTTTTCCGTGAAGAGGAACGAGTTATTGCAACACAATGTGGGTAAATATTTCCCTCAGTTATGAAACCAAGGTTTATCGAACCAATAGGAATACCAATCCTCAACCGTCTTGAGCGGCTGCACACAAAAATAACAAACAACTTGCACACATTGTCGGCAAGAGGGTTGTCAATCCCCTTGATCTCGTTATTTGCAAGCAAGTGAGTTTTGTAGATAATTGTAAATTGCTAAATAAAATAAAAGAAAAGAAATAAAGGCAAGGTAATGATAGAGTTTGTGAATATATATAAGTGAATAGACCCAGGGGTCGTACAGTTCTCTAGTGGCATCTCTCACAGAAATAGCATACGATGGGTAAACAAATTACTGTTGGGCAATTTATAGAAAAGCAAATAGTTATGTGATTTTCACGGCAATGATCATGTGTATATAGGCATCACGTCCATAAGTGAATAGGCCGACTCCTGCCTACACCTACTACTATTACTCCACTCATCGACCGCTATCCAACATGCATCTAGAGTATTAAGTAAAACACAATGATGCTTGAATAACGATGGCATGATGTAGACAAAATAAACTCAATCAATATGAATAATCCCCATTGTTTTATCATTGGTAGCAGCAACACAAAGACGCAATTTGTCCCTGATATGTCTCAAACGTATCTACTTTTCCAAACACTTTTGATATGGTTTTGGCCTCTAATTTGCATGATTTGAATGAAACTAACCCAGACTGACGCTGTTTTCAACAGAACTACCTTGGTGTTATTTTTGTGCAGTAATAAAAATTCTCGGAATTGGATGAAACTTTTCGTGAATTGTTTCTAGAATATACGATGAATTATGGAGCGAAGACCTGCCGGAGGGTGTGTGCCAGGGGGCCACCACATATCAGGGCGCCTCCTAGGGGCGTGCCCTGATGGCTTGTGGGGCCCTCGTGGCCCCTCCGACCCTAATTCCAGTCCTATCAAATCACATCCACGGAGAAAAAACCCAGAGAGAAGATTTAATCGCATTTCACGAGATAGAGCTGCCGCCACCTCATGTTCTTCCTCCGGAGGGCTGATCCGGAGCCTGTTTTGGGCTCCGGAGAGGGGAAATTGTCATCGTTGTCATCATCAACCCTTCTGCATCAACACTGCCATGATGCGCACCATTGGGAGTGAGTAATTGCTTTGTAGGCTTGCTGGAGGACGGTGGGATTGGATGAGATTGATCATGTAATTGAGTTAATTTTGATAGGGCTCGATCCCTAGTATCCACTATGTTCTGAGATTGATGTTGCTATGACTTTGCTATGCTTAATGTTTGTCACTAGGGCCCGAGTGACATGATTTCAGATTTGAACCTATTATGTTTTCATAAAAATAAGAGTGATTTGGATCCTATGTTGCAAGTTGTATGCACCTATTACGTGTCATGATCCGCATACCCTAAGGTGACTATAATTGAGATTCTTTCCGGTGATTGCCGTAGTTTGAGGAGTTCATGTATTCACCATGTGTTAATTCTTTGTTCCGGTTCTCTATTAAAAGGAGGCCTTAATATCCCTTAGTTTCCAATAGGAACCCGCTGCCACGGGAGGGTAGGACAAAAGATCTCATGCAAGTTCTTGTCGCAAGCACGTATGACTATATACGGAATACATGCATACGTTACATTGATGAATTGGAGCTAGATTTGTGTCGCCCTAGTGTGTAACTGTTATATGATCAATGCCATCTAAATCATTATCCATCACTGATCCATGTGCCTACGCATTAAATATACTGAATCTTGTTAAGTTACTATTGCTATTGCCACTATCACACCTGCTACAAAACTGCTACTGTTACTTTTGCTACTACTATTTGCCATGCTACTAAATCTTTGCTGCAGAGAGATATCTCAGGTGCGGTTGAATTGACAACTCAACTGTCAAGGCCAATAAATATTCTTTGGCTCCCCTTGTGTTGAACCAATAAATTAGGGTGAAATACTACCTGTAAAGACTGTCGCGGTCCCCTACACTTGTGGGTTATCAAGACCTTTTTCTGGTGATGTTGCCGGGGACCATAGCTCTATTTATTGTGTTAACTTGAAGGATATCCAATTGCTACTATGACAAATCTGAAAGGCAATCGAACTAAGATCGTCCCCTCTCGCACGAGAGGAGGTAAGGAACTGCCATCTAGCTCTGATTTAGATTCACCTACTATTTTAGAGCAACTTGCTACACCACCACCTGTTGATCGTCCTGATATGTGACATGAACTGGATGATGCTACTTTTGAAATTAATGATGAAAGTACTACTACACATGGTGAAACTGAACATGTGCCACTGAATGAATTACTTGATGCTCATATTGCTAAGGCCAGAGAACTTGAAAATGCTGAAACGGAGGAAGACTTTGAATCACCTATTACCCCTCGATAACCTAATAGTTATGAATTGCCTCATGTACCTGAAGGTTATGTTATGGATGGTGAGGTAGCTAGGGACTTTCTTGCTTGTAAGGATAGAGATGCGTGAAGAAACTATTATGCAAACTAAAAGAAAAATCTATGATGGAAAAATGAAACGTGGTCCTAAATTTTCTATGTCTCCTATATTTGTTACTAATAAGGATTTTGAGTTCTTTGTAGACCCTGAGTAAATTACTATAGTAGAGTCTAATCCTTTCCATGGTTATGAAAATGAAACTGTTGTCGAACACCTTATGAAACTGAATGATACTGCTGCTCTATTTACCAATGATGAAAAGATCTGCTACTATTATATCCTTGAGCATTTTTCCTTTCTCGCTAAAAGGCGAGGCCAAGGAATGATTCCTTTCACTTGCTCCTAGTTTTATGCATAGTCCCCGAGATATACTTCACTAGTTTTCTACAAAATATTTCCCTGTTCATAAGCAAGCTGCCTTACAGGAAATATTTAACTTTTCTCAAATTGAAGAAGAGAATACCCCTCAATCTTGGGGAGGCTTCTTCGGTTACTATGAGCTTTGCGTGATTGTCCTCTTGAAAATAATGATATACTTGATATTTTTTATAATGGACTGACAATGCTTCTAGGGATTTCCTAGATAGTTCCGTTGGTTGTGTTTTCAGCGAAAGAACTGTTGGACAAGCTGAAGAATTATTAAATAACATAATGCAAAATGTCGATGATTGGACACTTCCTGGACCACCTACGGAACATATTCAAAAGAAGAGACGTATTCTATTCCTTAGTCTCGACGACATGCAAGAAGCAAAAAGATCCATGAAAGACAAATGTATTAAAACCAATGATGTCAAGAAATTACCGCCTATTGAAGAAATACATGGACTTGACTATTGGGGAACGTTGCATGGAAAACAAAAAAATTCCTACGCTTCACCAAGATCAATCTAGGAGATGAGCATCTATGAGAGGAGAGATTGGATCTACGTACCCTTGTAGATCACTAAGCGGAAGCGTTAAAGAACGCGGTTGATGTAGTGGTACGCCTCTGCGATCCAAATCGCAAGCCGTCCCACGAACTCCTGATCAAGTACCGAACGGACAGCACCTCCGCGTTCAACACACGTGTAGCTCGATGAAGATCTCCACCTTCTTGATCCAGCAAGAGGGAGCGGAGAGGTATATGGGTTTGCCGGAAGCATGACGGCATGGCGGCGGTGGTGGTGGAGCTGATCCGGTAGAGCTTTGCTAAGCGGTGCCAAACCAATCTACGAGAGGAGAGGCTATCGGAGAGGGAGGAAGGGCTGCATCGTGTCTTAGGGTGCGTCTGCCCTCCTCCCTCTCACATATACATAGGGGAAGAGGAGGAGGCTGGCCGCCCTAGGGTTTCCCCTAGGGTTGGTGCGGCGACCAAGGAGGTGGGGTGGGAGCCAAGGTGGCTTGGCCACCAAGTTTGGTGGCTAGCCCACCCTTTTAGCCCAGCCCAAGCCTCTAGTCGCATGGGCCTTAAGGTGGGAGGTTCATCCAGCCCACCAGGGGCTGGCTCGCACCCCCTCACAGCCCATGTGGCCCTTAGGAGTAGATGGGCCCACCCGGTGGACCCCCAGGAACACTTTCGGCACTCCGTCACACCACTTGCAGTTCACAGAACTTTTTTGGAACTCAAACACCAACTTCCCATATATAAATCTTTACCTCCGGACCATTCCAGAGCTCCTCATCACATCCGGGATCTCATCCGGGACTTCGAACAACCTTCGGTCACCAACACACATAACTCATCTATACCAAAACGTCACCGAACCTTAAATGTGCAGACCCTGCGGGTTCGAGAACCATGTAGACATGACCGAGACACCTATACAGTCAATAACCAATAGCGGGACCTAGATGCCCATATTGGTTCCTACATATTCTACGAAGATCTTTATCGGTCGAACCACTATGTCAAGGATGCAGACAATCCCGTATGTTGTTCCCTTTGTTCTTCGGTATGTTACTTGCCCAAGATTCGATCGTCGGTATCTCTATACCTAGTTCAAGCTCGTTACCGGCAAGTCCTT